>JAIUZE010014158.1:0-33033 GCA_022085475.1 Heliosperma pusillum | reverse complement strand
ATATATTTACGTACTTTTATTAATTACAAATTAAATGTTGGTTGGTTTTTTTTTTTTTTAAAAAATGTCTTATTATGGAATTATATTTACGTATTTTTATTATGTAATATATATTTACTTACTTTTAGTTTTTTGTATTATGTAATTAAATGTTTGATAATATATTTACGTACTTTTATTAATTACAATTGTAATTACGTTTTTTGTATTATGTAATTAAATGTTTAGTTTTTTTATTATAATTTGTATAATGCAGATGTCGGAAAATGATGACCGTAGGTCTAAACTTCATGCATCATATCGTCGGAAAAAAGTTAATGTGAGAGTTGGAGATACTAGTATTGGGTCGAGAGAAATACCAGAAATACCTAATGAGCCCGATTTTTATGAAGGGGAGTTTCAACAGTTCGAGAGAGAACTTGAGGAAGAGGAACGAAATTATCAAGGGTCGGGAAATGATGAGGGGGATAATGAGGAGGCGGGTAATGTTGAGGGGACAAATGTGGAGGCGACTTCTGTTTTTCGGGTTAGACGGGGGCCGCAGGGTAGGTTTGAGAGCTATGCTTCCAGGTCTAGCAGTTCGGGGGTTGAACCGCGTAGGAAAGTAAGGGCTAGGGGGAAATATTCGAGCTGGATATTGACGGGGCCATCACAGGGGGGTCCTTTAGTACCGGATGTGATTCCGAGTTTTGGTGGACACATTTCTTACGTTATGTGGAATCAGCGTGGCTTTTAGCGTGGTTTGTTGACTAAATACACTAGAGAAAGATCATTAGTTGAGCTTTGTAAGTGGATTTTGCCAGATGAGGTTCGCGCGATAGTTGCAGAATCGGATCTTAGTCATTTGCCCGACATTATGCATAAAAATTTGAACATGCCGTTGTTGTGTGCATTTATTGAGAGGTGGCAGCCGGACACCAACACATTTCACATGCCATGGGGTGAGATGACGATACTGCTGCACGATGTTGCGGAGATCCTTGGGATTAGTATTGATGGGTATTCTTGTAGCATACCCGAGGCTGATATGGCACATCCCGTGCTTGGTATGTCAGAGTTGTTGGCTATGACTGAGGCTCAGTTAGGAGAGCGGTGGGAACAAGGTAATGATGCAAAGATATACAAGGGCAATTTGATTTTACAAAAAGCTTTGAAAGAGTTGGTTGAGGGGGGCAAGCGGGGAGTGGTTTATGAGGTTCAGGGTTACTTGATGATCTTATTGAGTTCGACATTATTTGTTGACAAATCTAGTGATAGGGTTCGGGCAAACATATTCCCGTTGCTTAGAGATGTTCGTAGCATTAGTAAGTATGCTTGGGGTGCCGGCACATTGGCTTATCTATATAGGCAGTTGGGTATTTCTTCGAGGGCTGATTGTAAGGGTTTGTGTGGTTGTTTGACCTTGTTGCAGTCGTGGATCTTCGAGTACTTTCCCTGTTTTAAGCCGATGGCGACCTTGGTAACCACTCTTGATACTCCGAGGGCTTCAATATGGTCTACCAGTTCCGTACCACGCGCTGAGGCGGATAGAGCACTTGTAAAATACCAAGAGCAGTTGGATTTGTTGCCTATAGAGTCGGTAGCTTGGAGACCGTACCCTCAGAATCCCGAGACTGAACACCCTAGTACCGCGTATCAGGGGTTGTTGAGATTTATCGATATTGTTGAGCCATACTACCCTGAGAGATGTCTTCGACAATTTGGGTACATGCAGACCATCCCGCCCCCCACGCCTCCCATTACCGTCCAGTTAAGTCGATTGCATATGATGTGCAATATGACGGTGCGATGTTGGACTACGCGTGGAATAATTGGAAAATTCACAGAGTACATTTGGATAGGCGTTCATTGCCCGCTCACCCACCACATGCTTACACGCAAGGGTATATGGAGTGGTTTAGTACACATTCGCATCCTTATGTGATGAATGTTCCCCGTGATAGTGATGAGATGCCTACATCGAGGTCCCACTTTCCAACTGCGGTAAGTTTAATATATATTTAATTTTAATATTAATGTGTATTCATATAAATGTGTTTCGATTTTAATATAACTGTCTATTCGTTTACTTTGCAGGTTGGGCAGTCGCTTATTCACCACTTCTCACATTTTGAGGATGTTGATGACCCTGCAATGACCGGAGAATTTAGGCAGTTTATGAGGACCGTTCATCCAGAAATACGAGCATACACGGGTAGACCCCCAGCTGTTAATAGGGGGAGAAGCTCACGTGGTCGCACCGATAGAGGGAGAGGCTCACGTGGCCGCACTGATACTCCGAGAGCCAGTGGTCACATCGATGGAGGGAGAGCCAGTGGTAGCACCGATACTCCGAGAGCCAGTGGTCCCACCGATGGAGGGAATGGTGGTACCGATGGCGGGGATGGTGGTACCGATGGCGGGGATGGTGGTACCGATGGCGGGAATTGACGTTTTTTTTTTGTTGTTTGTTGGGATTGTTTTTAGACTTTGTTTGTTGTGATTCTTTTAGACTTTGTGTGTTGGTTTTTTTTTAGACTTTTTTTGTTGGTTTTTTTTGGAAACTTTGTTTGTTGGTTTATTTCTAAGACTTTGTTTGTTTGTTGGGTCACATAAACTTTGCAATTTTTTTAGGACGGAGACTTTGTTGGACTTGGTCGTTTGAATTTGTCAATAAAAACGAAAGATCAAAAAACGAAAACAAATTCTTGATAAATAAATTGTTAAATTACAAACCAAATACAAAACTAACTATTTCTAGGATCCCGCAAAAGTCCCCTATTTACATAATCCCACCAAAAATCAAGTCTGTCTTTATAAATAAATTCATAATATTCAATGTCGAGAGAACGATTACGCTTCCATAAATTGTGTATAGGAGGCATGACACATTCGTCATTCATGCGTACACGAACCCAATGATCACCTGTATGAAGTATCCACAAAATTCCATACGGAGCTCGAGCACCTGGTACAAAGTCCTTATATCCAAAGCCTCGATGTCACCGACAAGATTATAATTTATCTCAAGAGGAGGACCTTCACCTACATTGAATTATTTACAACATTAAGTTAAAAGAAAATAATAACAGAAAATTAACTAAAGAAAATAATAACAGAAAATTAACTAAAGAAAATAATAACAGAAAATTAACTAAATAAATAAATTGTAAAACTAGAATGTACCTCCATTATCGTTACTTGTTGACGTTGACGTACTCTTGTACCTACGTCTGGCATGCTCCACACCTGATTCATTACGAGTATTGGACTTCCTTGGACGGCCACGAGGCATATCTACAATTTCCGGGGGTTCAACAACCTCGTTCTCGGGAAACAACTTACTGAAGAGCGTCTCAATAACATCTCTTTGGACTGATTGGTGGGATGTTCGAACTTTATTGAAGAGTTCCTCCCTTACTTCATTACGGTCACAACGACGATGACTGGATTTCGTGTAAGCCAACCTTGACCAAAATTCATGCACATCTTCTGGGTGGATTCTTTTGTTCTGAACCCACAAATTATGTAGCATACAAGCACACAACAATCTATGGGTGTTCCATAAAGTACATCCACATTCTCCCTCCATATCATCACCTAAATTAGTACCGCGAATAAACTCCATTTCCATTTCCGTAATAGCTGTCGCCGATACTCTTCCGCTCAACATTGAAAATAGTTGCCGTTGAAACAAATTAGAGACAAGGGTCTTGCTAATTGAATCTTCCAATGTCCTTCGAATCTCAATGTGTTGACCATGCATCATAACATCAGCCCGTCTCCACAAATTGTCCAAGGTAAGCTCAGCTGACCCTAACCACATCTTCAATTGCGCATGAGCGGACTCAACTCTAGATGTACATGTGTTACCAAAATGAATCACCAAATTAGTGAAACATTTGGCAAACATATGAATTTTAACCCACCATTGAGTTTGAAGATAAGTGATAAGTCCGGGATGAGAAGCATACTTTCTCCTTAACTCCCCCCACTCGCTTCGACAATACTCAAGCGTTTTTGCTTCAACCACTTTCTTCCAAGCACCATGTGCTATACGTTTCCCAAAACTTCCATCTTTTTGCAAGTTTGTAGCTCTCGTCTCAAGTGCATTGTAAATATGCCACAAACACAAGAAATGCTGGGTTGTGGGAAATACATGGGGAAGTGTTGCAAGTAGACCGCCTTCGTGATCAGTGACAATGACCGTCGGTATCACACAAGGTTCCAACAAAGATTCCAGCCTCCTCAAAACCTAAGTATAACCATCGGTGTTTTCTCTCTTTATCAATGCATACCCTATTAAAAAACTTTTCCCAACGGGCGTGACACCAACACATTGGACCAAAATAAGATCGTATTTGTTGGTTTTATACGTAGAGTCTATCAAAATCACATTTGGCCATGCTTTAAACATTTGGGCTGCCTCCGGGTGAACAAACCAAACACGTTCAAGAGCACTTGTTTCCTCATTTACCATGAAATCACGGATATATCCAGCTTCAGTGGCCAAGTGCAACATATATTGCACACTATTCCTCCCGTCTCTATCTTTTGCACTAAGTCTGGCATTTTCATTGTATATTTGTTTCAAGCGCGGTGCCGGTTGATCAGGAAACAAACGTGTGAAAGCATATCTAACCATCCCCGGTTTCACATGAGACTGACGATGTTGCTTAATAAATTCCTTTTGTTCATCATTAAATTGTGCTCTACGTCTATGACCTTCAAGGAACTCTCCAAAAGAGTGATTGTGAAACCCACATTTTGGAACCACTACCCACATTGCCAAACCTCTTTTAACCACTTTCAATGCAAATCGACACATAAATTTTTTTGTAGCTGATTTCCTTAGCGGTTTCTCCGGATTCTTGGCCTTGCTTAAGTAAGGTCCATACCGATCACATGTGATCAATTTAAACGGGGGACGCTTTTCCATGTGATACTTGTACTTTACCAAATGAAACCCCAACCCGTAAGCAACCTAATTACATTTATCAAATGCTTTCTCAAACGTTGTAAAGGGATTTTCAAAGATAAAAGAATCGCCGTAATTCACACCATCCCGAGTCGGTCCTTCTTTATTTTCCTAATTAACTCCATTAAAAATTATATATGTTAAATACATTTTGTTTTTTAAAAAAAAACGACTTACAATTTAAAAAAAAAAAAAAGCAAAAACCCTAATTACACGAATGGACCTGGGCCAAAACGTGTGAAATACACGAATTAGCCTGGGCTCATTCGTGCAGATCACACGTTTTGGCCTGGGTCCATTCGTGTGGATTACACGTCTGGGCCTGGGCCAAAACGTGTGATCTGCACGAATTGGCCAGGGCTAATTCGTGTATTTCACACGTTTTGGTCATGCTTAATACGCGAATCTGACACGATATCATAAGTCGACTTTAAAAAAAAACAAATTTCGTAAATCGAATTTTACCGTCGCATTTACGGTGTCGTTTTCCGTGGTTTCCGTGTTATCCGTGTTAACCCGTTCCTCCTCTTCATTATCGTGACCCATATTGTCGTCCCCTTCATCAAACCCGCTATCCTCGCCGTAAGCATAATTAGCGTATTCATCGCTATAACGATAATGTTGTTGCGCATTCCACTCGTTTGCAAATCGAGGTTCGTTATCATAAGTATTGTACGAAGTAAAAAGATAATCGAAAAAATCATTACCCTCACTCATTTTCGAAACAACGGAAAAAATAAATTTTAGAGAGATGTTTTAGAGAGAAGGGCAAAATTGGAAAATGAAATGAAAATAGGGGGCGGGATGAGTAATAAGGGGGCGGGATATAGCAATTTTGTATATTATATTGAAGAGTCAAGGGCGAGATCACCTAAGAGGGGGAGGGGGTGAATTAGGTGTCTATTTAAAAAATTAAGCTTAATTAAAGCTTCTTTAAAAACTCTATGATCACTAAGACACTACTTAGAAGAAAGGAGAAGTTGACACTTAGAACTAGAAAGTTAGAAGTATTCAACAACGATTCAGCCAGTAAATGTCACAGTGGAATCAATAGTGAATTCTGAGTGCAGCGGAAATATTAAAAACGAAATAGACAAAACTCAAGGATGTTTTTTAAATTGGTTCGGTCACTACTCCGCGACCTACATCCAACGTTATCTTATTAAACATCTTTGACGTAAACTCATACAAACAAAGATCCCGAATAATAAAACAACTCCCCAACCTACTCCGGTTGCTATTTGCTCAATGCTACTCCGCACCAAGACTTATGCTCAAAGCTACTCCGCTAAGAGACTTCCCCAACTCTTTCGAGTTGCTATTGCTCAAGACTACTCCGCCAAGAGACTTCCCCAACTCGTTCGAGTTGCTAGTTGCTCAAGATAACTCTATCTTAAGACTTGTTCTACTCGTTTGTTACAAGACTTGTGTTTCTCAAAATGTTCACAAAATGAACGGTGGAGAAAACGATTAAGTACTAACACGAGATCATCGAACAAAAT
Source organism: Heliosperma pusillum (assembly GCA_022085475.1). NCBI lineage: Eukaryota > Viridiplantae > Streptophyta > Magnoliopsida > Caryophyllales > Caryophyllaceae > Heliosperma > Heliosperma pusillum. The sequence continues at coordinate 26,574 of JAIUZE010014158.1, read as the reverse complement.
ACATGCTTTGTTGCAACGAACTAGCTCTTTGTAAAAGACTTAAGAAAAATATTTTGCAAAACAATTAAGTATGAAATGTTAAATGATTTTTGCAAAGATAATTACTCAATAAAACTCAAAGTCTTTTAAGCTTGAAAATGTTTTGTTGTTGCACCCTTGTTCAAATGAAATAAGCATGGTATTTATAATGCAAAGTAGAGTATACTTCACACTAAAAATAAGACACTACAATGTAGTACAAGTGTTAGAAAATATTAAACAATTGAAGCTTGAACAACAATAAAGGTGGTTACTTGAGAATTTGTATACCAAGTATTAACTCTATCTCATTTTAATCTTTCACCGCCCCTCCCACAGTTGCAAAAAATTACCACAACCTTATAATTCCACCTAATCTCCTATTTCCTTTGAGTATCTCATCTATCCTTCATTGTTATATTAGTCTTCTAATTCATTTTTCACATCTAATGTCGTTTTTTTTGTCATATCACTCACCCTCGACAACTATATACGATCAGTTGAGTTTTTCTTTTGTTTTTCATTTTTATGAAGATTATTGTAACTATGCATATCTTAAATGAGAAGTGATTCAAAATATTTTTAAGAAAATAGACTTATTTTTAAATTTAAAATATTCCGAGTTCAACACATATCATTTCTTCAGAGTCATGTAATTTAAAAGTAATTAAAAATTTATGAGTTTTTTTTTCTTTTGTAAAACTAAATGTGCATTATTGTATTTTTAATTATTGTCTTTGTTAGAAAAATTTATTTATTTATTAATAAGTTACTTTTATGAAAAGGTTAGCGTATTAGTTTTACTTGTAAGTATTATTATCAGTATTTCATTAGAATTATTAAATCAACTATTATAGGTATATTTCTTATTATTAAGTAATATTAATAAAATTATTATTATATTGACATTTCAGCTAGAGCTGATCAAATGGCCCAGGCCCGCTAGCCCGACCCGGCCCAACCCGATTTTTCATCGGGCTTGGGCTTTGAATTTTGGCCCGAAAAGCCCACGGCCCGTATCAAATAATTGGGCCGGGTTTGGGCCGACCTCAAGGCCCGAATTTTGGCCCGGCCCGACTCGACCATATGCAAAATTTAATAAATTTAATAAACCAACTGACATCTACGGAGGAGTAATAATCTATTTACCTGTATTATTATGACAAGCCTAAAATTTGAGCCTAAAGAACAAATATCAATTCACAGTATAGCTGCACAACACCGTAATGAGAATAATACTAAAGGTCGGAAGTACATTAGGAGTTTTGTACTGCTGAAAATTGTGCACTTAATTAATCATAGGTCTGTCCCTTTTGTCTTCTTCTCATCTCTAACTTCAAATAAATAATTTCTTGAGACGTGGGAAAAAATGCTATTTGTTTAAATTAGTAATATCTAGATAGTATTATACATGCACGTTTCAGTAGTTTTTCATGTTACGTTACGTTCATTTGTTGAAAACTTGTCGTAACAATACTACGTACATGCACATTTCACTAATGCATTTATTAAGCTCCGTTACTACTACTTACATTGACAATACTTATCAAATCACATAATTTAGTATTAAAAATTTTTATGACAGAGTATCTAGTTATATAATGAGATTTCTAAAGTCATTTGAAGAGTGAATATTATAAGCCCGAATTGGTCCGAATCAGCCCGAAGCCCGCTTTAAGCCCACATGGGCCGGGCTTGGGCCAATAAAATTGTCCCACACATATAGCCCGACCCGACCCGACCCGCACTCTTGGGCTTAATTTTATGCGACGGCTCGGCCCAAACCCGACCCGGCCCATCATCACCTCTAATTTCAGCTAATGTTATTACTCTTTCTAAATATTAACGGATTATTATTATTAATTATGTTAGGTGTTTAATTGCAAATAATGTGAGGAAGGCCGTGTAATTTCTACGCGTATTTCAATCCATACAACCTCGATTCCAAACTATTTTATAGTGTAATAATTATTTTTTTAATTGTCGTATTTCTTTGATAATATATTTTTATTCGAATTATTTATTATTTTGCTTAATGAGAGTTGATTAAAAAATTTAATCAAATATATGACACATCCTTCCAAACTTTTATTAATGAGCTCAAATTATTATAAAAAGTTGCTTTTGAAATATTTCTACATTTAATCAAATATTGACATAAAAATTTTTACATATAAAATTTTTGAATGATTCTGTTGTACTGGTATATAAAAATGAAAAAATAATCAATCAATAAACAAATATGAAGTTTATGAATGGGTGGCAAATTAAATCTACAAAGTAAAAGCTTAATAAAAGTACAACACCTCCACTTGTGGGCTCTCTATTGAAAAAAGAAAAAAAGTATATTTATTGATGATGACGTGGGTTAATGAGGATTGAGTAAATGTTTCTATTTTAATAGAATGAAGATAAAAGCGTAAATTAAATTTTACTCTTTTTTGAAATTCACATTTTTAAAATTACTCTCTTTTAAAACTTTTTCCTAAAGTTACTCTTTCAAGTGGCTTTATTTACATTTCTTCCCCCAAAATTGCTTCAAAATTCTAATTTAAGTAATTTATTTCGTATGTTTTAAAACATATCCCGTATGTGGCTTACCCAATTTATACTTTGAAAAGTACAAATATGTAGACAAATGGAGGAAAAGTTAAAAACTAGAGGAAATAAATCACTTAAATTGGTGTTTTGAAACATTATCCAAATGTAATTTAAGGGAGTAATTTTAGCAAAAAAAAAATTTCAAAAAGAGTAATTTAAAAAATGTGGATTTCAAAAAGGAGTAAAATCTAATTTACTCGAAATAAAAGAGTCCCAAAGTCAGGTAATTGAAGTGTAAGCTCAAGTCCCTCCGGGAAATGTAAGGGGCCGAGTTCTAAAATAAATGAGTTCACTTAAACTTTGAAGTCAAGATTTTTTATGTATAACATTTTTGTATATTTAATAAGTTCTACTGTGTACATTAAGAAAATTTGTGATTTAAGTTAATAATTTTCCGTATAAATTATCTATACTACTTTAAATAGTACTCGTAGACCTTTTAAGTAGATCAACCGGATAGGATAACTGGGTGGGATAAGAATACGGGTTAATTAGATTATACTCCGTAGTTTGTATACTTCCTCCATTCAACTCCACTCTACCAAAAAAAAATTTCACATTTGCCGAAACGAGTTTTGCACGGTAAATATTGTTAGCTACGTGTTTGCAAAAATTATAAAAGTTAGATATTAATAATGTACTCGTAAAGACGAATTAAACAAGATCACACATGAATATATTTTTTACTTATATATTGAGAGAAAATTGCAATTATATGATCGCTTGTAAATAGTGTACAAAAAAAAAAGTGGTAGAGTGGAGTTGAATGGAGGAAATAGTTATTTTTCTTGAAGAATGACTGGAAGTTGCGCTCCTCCTCTGCCCGCGTCTTTCTTTCGATCAGCAGTAGACCTGGCAAAAGCAACCCGACCCGATTGACCCGACCCGAATGACCCGACCCGTGACCCGAAATTGACCCGAACTACAACACCTGAATGTGACCCGAAACCCGATTAGACCCGACCCGACCCGAACATGACCCGATCTTTCTTGACCCGTAACTGACCCGACCCGAAAATAACCCGATCCAAAATCACTCAACCCGAAAATGACCCGATAAAACATAACTTTAATTGAACCGAAAAGACTTAAAATCGCCTTTTGTCTCTTATTCTTTGACCCGAAAATGACCCGACCCGAAATAACCCGACCCGGTTGACCCGAAACGGACCCGACAACTAACCCGAAACAAACCCGAAACCCGAAATGACCCGACCCGACCCGAATTAACCCGAAATCAACGAAAGACCCGAACTGACCCGACCCGAATTGGCCCGACCCGAACCCGACCCGGTTGACCCGTTTGCCAGGTCTAATCAGCAGGTTTGGATCGGCAGGGCAAAAGTCCCACTTTCAACCAAAAATCCCGAAGCCAACCTTCTGTGGACCTTTCTTCTCTTCCTTTCTGTTAGACAGCTAGGAGTCAGGAGTCCCGCACAATCGAAGGCCCCTAAGTTGTTGGGGCAGGCTGAGTACCGACCTGGAAGGAATGTTGGGCAAGACGGGGGGCTCCTTTTTTGTTTCAAAGTTTTATTTTGAGTAGAACTCTACTGACGTTGCTGATCACCATTCACCTACACATTGATCATATATAGCAATTAACTAATTACACAAATGGTAAGAATAATTAGCAGTTGATTTTACGAGATAATAGTATGACACGATAAGCCTGGCGCAAATTGTTATTTCAGACAGACTATTTTCGTCTGAAAAATAAGACGGGATTATATTGTCACTTTTTGATAAAATATAACCACGACTTATATAACTTGTTTTCAATACTGGTTACATCTAACTATAAAGTGATTACAAAATTTCGTCTTATTGTTTCAGATCAAAATTATCCGTCTGAAATAAGACCAATTGTAAAGAGTGTAAACCAAGATACAATAGTATACGCCATCTTTCCCAATTTCCCTCTTTGACCCACTCACATAAAGAAAGTATGTTAGTTATAAGAAAATAGAATATAGTTTCTTTCTTCTCTTTGTAAAAATACTAGTTTTAAACCCGTGCATAAAATGCACGGGTCGTATTATCATAATTGCATGCGCTATTATTGGACACATGAACTAAATAGTTTAAAATTAAAAAAACGTGTATTAAGTATGTTAAACGTGGAAGTAATTGGCGTAGACTCACTAAAAAAATACCCATTTATAAAAATTACACATATATGGGTGACCATTTACATTTAAATTTCATTATAATATTTTTATTAGTTTGTGTATTAGGTCGGTCCCCTTGTTCCTTGTTAGAAATACGGAGTACGATCCAAAGAATGATACTCAGCTAAAAGCCTAGAAGCGTAGTTCCTTATCTAATCTATAGTCTATATTTAGATCAGTTGAGTTTGTTGTACTAATTTCAACCAAACATATCTGATTTTTATTACTTCGATTTTTATCCTTCATTAACTTTTTAGGTTTATATATGCATTTTTTATTTTTTGGCGTCTTAAGATTGCAAAAACTTGGCGTCTTAATGGGTTATACACTTATACGGAATAGGACACAGTTTAAGTACCCCGTCTAATTTTGATGTTTGATGATATTATATTCATTTTTATTAATGTTGATAACTCTATCCATGAATTTTTTTTCTACACATATTTTTATTTTTGATTGATTTCTATCTTATAAGCATTTTTTTTTCTTTTTTTTTTACGCTTCTTAAATTCATATTTTTAGTATTAATAATTTATTTCTATTTTTCATCCAGTCTTTTTATTTTACTAATTCTTATGATAAATTTTTATTTTAATTAAATAATTGGCTATTATAAATTTATGATCAAATTACTTTATTTTTCAATGTTATTTTTTTTTGTTTTATTGGAAGTAAATTGTATTTATTCAAATTACTGAATACTTAACATTTATTTTTATTATATTACTGTTTTTTTTGTTTAGTATATACATTAAATTGATGGACTTAATTATTATTATTATTTTACATTATAGTTTATGTATGTTCAGATTTTATAATATAGGTCGACAGACTTAATTAACGAATTTACTACTCCTATACCTGTCAAGACTTGACCTGACTCGTAAACCCGACCTGGTATTAAAGGTCAAAGACCCGTCCGCTTATCTTGACTCGCAACCCAATTGTTCAAAACCGACCCATTGGTCTGTTTATCAAATTAATAAAATGGAGTATGCTTCATATTATTAGGGGCGGACTCGTTTGAGAGGTACAATTTGTCTTCGAAGAAGCTTAATTTGGCCCATATACTTCCCTTAGAATCCATATAAATTACGCAGCTTGCTTACTAACCCTATATTCCGTATGATTTACTATCACTCTCCTATTGATTGCCTCTCACCTTCCGCCGCCCCCAACAGTCCCTCTCACTTCCTTCTCAGTTCTCAGTACAAAAAGCACAATAGTCCATTCTACTTTTACTCCTTTATCTCATTTTCCTTCTTATTCTAATTTTCCTTAACATCACATAAACAATATGCATCCTATCAAATTTTACTAATTTCTTAGTTTAGATTTGTCATCAGAGCTCTTATTCAGGGTGGCAATCGAAGGCGTATGTCTTACAAATTATTTATCTTTTTACTTTTTAACACTGTATATTTGATTATTCATAAGTATAAAATTCATCGTTGAATAATTTCTCGAACAAAATTATTTATGTTTTCTATGATTTTTTTCATTTCAAGTTATTTGTCTTTTTACTTTTTAACATTGTATATTTGGTTTTTTTCATAAGTATATAGGTCGAATAATTTCTCGAACAAAATTATTTCTGTTTTCTATGATATTTTTCATTTTTTTTATATTAATGATATTTCTCCTTATTATAAATTTATAATATATGGTTTGAAAATGTATAGTATATTAATTTAAAGGAGATGCATGTTTGGAGTAAACTTCAGGAGTAATTATATCTGATGAAGAACGTGGGAAGCCTACCTCATCAATAAAAAAAAAAGTTACTTTTTCAAAATTTGTATTTTCTTTTTGTATATTATTTTTGGAATAAAAATTTTTGAATTATTTTTATTTTTGTATAAATTAATTTTTTGATTGTGTATGGACTGAAATATTTATGAGATGTAAAATTTCATATTGTGGGAATTGTAATATTATTTCTGGAATATAAAATTTCAAATCATTTTTATTTTTGTATATTATTCCTGGATTATAAAATATCTACTCCCTTTTTTTTTTATGAATGTAATTTTAAAAAATTTTGACTTAAATTTTATTTATATTTATATAATTAGATCATATTTATAACTCCAATAAAGAATGTAGGATATGTATATGTAGAATAGTTGGAGAGTGTTAGAGAGAGTAATTAAATAGAGAGAGCATGAAAGAGAGTAAATAAATAAGGTGAAATTTATGTGGGTCCTACTTGCTAAGAAAAAGGGGAAAAAGAAGGGTTTTTTTCCAGCCAATAGGAGGGCTGGAAAAAACTCCCCTTTTATATATAGGGGTGATTAAAAATATTCATGTTGTACTTTGTTTTTTTTATTAGTTGTACACTAATCTCTGCTTCATCATCGCCTTTGGTTATGGTTATAAAAAATAAAAATAGCGATTAGAGGTTAAATCATGCTAAATACATATAAACAAATGAGTTACTCTACATCCATTATAAATTGATTTTAGGACATTTGTTTTTTATGAGTTACTTAACGATGCTAAATTTATATTTTTTTCACGTGGAATTATTTACATTTTTCATAAGCTCATTCAAAAACAAAAAAATAATTTAGCAACCCGTACAACGCCCGAGCATGAACTCTTGTAATTTGAAATAAAATTAATATTATTATATAGAAATTAAACAAAAAAGTTGTAAACAAGCCCACTCCGAGCCTTGCTGAGCTTGGGCCACTGAGCTCGAGCCGAGCCTAGCCAATTCCGAGAACTCAACAAGCCAGCTCATATAACTTACTGTCCTGCTTATTTTACAACGGTGAATATTGTAAAGTTTCAAGGCATTTTATAAAATTAAAAGTTACTAACTTATTACTATAGTAGTACACGAATTTAAAAGGCGGTATACGGCATACACAACATGTAAAGTCACAACTCACAATGCACCACATCACAATGCACTAGATCACTTTTTGCATCCAACCACTAAAAATGGTACAAGGACTATTCACTAATTATGCGTCTAGCTAGTAAAAAATTTAACATTATTTATCAACAAGAAATAAACTTTTCCATTAAGGACTAAGAATAGAAGATGAATAACTTATATTTACTTAGCTAAGTAATTAGCTGAATAAAATATTACTCCATAAATATTTCCATATTTCTATGCCAACAAAAGCAAAAGGCTTTGCCTTTGATCTCTATTTTATGGGCCATCAACATTAAATATTTTCATTATTGTCCTAAATTTTATTGTTTATAACATTTGTGTATATAAAATCCTACTTTTGTTATGCGGAAGCGTGAATACCTCATGTTGGGCCTGTAGACACGTAAAATTTGTCTAAGTGCCACGTCGGAAGTCAAAAGTCAAAATGTTGACCCGTCAAAGGAAAATAAACTAATATAATTGATTTGGACGAAATTATATTAAATTAGTCCATTTTGGTTATTTTTTAGTCCGGCTCGATTCCTAAAGTGACAAAATCCGATAAATGGGTCAAATTCACTAAACGGGTCAAGTTCGCCTAAATTGGCCAGAATACTCAAATGAGCTGAAGTGACTACCAAGTCCAAACCCACTAAGCACTAGGGTTTAAGAAGCTCTTCTCTATAAATACAAGAGCTCATCTTCATTTACAAGGGTGAATGGAAAAAGGAGGAAAAAAAAGCTCAAAGCTAGAAATCTCATAAATTCTCTCTACAAAGGTTTCACCTAAGTAGAATGCCAAGCCATTGTCTCCAAGGATCGACATCGAAGATTCAAAGACTTCAAATCTCGTGTCATCGCCACCGTTACCAAGAAGCTAAGCCAAACTATTGAAAGAAATCAAGTCTAAAGACTTTCTTTCACCAAACCAAATCATCAAAGGAGAGCAAGTCCAACGACCCTCCATTAGATCAAATCGTCTACGGAGATCAAGTCAAGCGACCATCCATCAAATCAAATCGTCTAAGGAGATTAAGTCAAGCGGCCCTCCATTAGATCAAATCGTCTACGGAGATCAAGTCAAGCGACCCTACATCAAATCAATCATCCCTTCAAATTTCGACGTCAAGCACTCAAAATCGTGCAGTTAAAGGTGAAGGAAACAAAATCTCGTCAAAGGAGAATTAAAGTCATCGAGACCCTCCTTCAAACATCGTCATTCAAATCTAGTGGAGATCGAATCAGCGGATTACATTTGAGATTGTACCCGAAATCATTCAAATTAATAAAAATTTACTTTGTTACATTCTTTTGTGTTTTCTCTACTTGTTTGCAGACTTAACGCAAATTTATTGTTACAAATTTGGCACGCTCGGTGGGACATCTCTACTACTCATCTCTTTTTACGCATAATCAAGTTTCAAATCATTCTTTCCGATGGCCTCCTAGAAGATCTCCACCATGTCGAAGAGGATGACATCCAAATCTGATGACGAAAGTTCAACTCGCCTTGGTGCATCTTTTGATGAACAAAGCATCGGTGTTTCCACAAGGAGTAGGACCAGATCTACCCTCATTCGCAATGCCGCGGCGAGACTTTGTTCTGCGTCTGTGCCTACGAGACCTCGCAATAGTCGCAAATCTAGCACTTCCGTCGCTACTCTCAAGAAATCATATGGTGCCGGCGACTCTAGGCCATATGGATATCCAATGTTCGGTTCCTTTTCCCACGTCCAAGTCGACGAGCCTAAGTTCTCCTCATCAACATCATCTCAGGAGAAGGCGCACGACTCTTCGGAGAAAAAGAATGTTCACGCTAGTTCGTTGCTCGGACCACTCACCGTGGAAGATTGCCAAAGTAGCGTTGGATCGTCTCCGTTTTCACCACAAAGGACTAATCAGGAGACGACAAGCCAGCGTTCATATTCCATGGTGGCGCCTGTCATGGTCATTGAGACCGACACTGTGGAAGAACAACTCAACAAAATTAAAACCCTTCTTGACGCACTCATGAAGGATAACGAGGAAAAGACCAAACAGATTGCTACCTTGACGAAAAATTTGGGAAAACGGCCTACGTCGTCATATCTCAGTGACAAAAGTGACCACGGTAGTGATATCGGCGATGATAGTGGGAAGCCAAACAAATCAGTTACCGCTGAAGACATCCAGGAAATGATCTCGAAAGCTTTCAAAAGTCAATTCGGCGGGAGCTTTAATTCGGGAAATCATCGTTATATCAAGCCTTATAGCAAAAGGATCGACTACATGAGAATGCCCACCGGCTATCAACCACCGAAGTTTCAGCAGTTTGACGGAAAGGGCAACCCCAAGCAACATGTTGCTCATTTCATTGAAACTTGTAACACTACGGGTTCTGTGGGAGATCTCTTAGTCAAGCAATTCGTCCGTTCGTTGAAAGGCATTGCTTTTGACTGGTATACGGATCTAAGCGTCGAGTCAATCGACAGTTGGGATCAAATGGAGAAGGAATTCCTCAATCGATTCTACAGTACCAGGCGTATTGTAAGCATGACGGAGCTCACCAACACAAAACAATGGAAGGATGAACCCGTCATCGACTACATCAATAGGTGGCGCGCGTTAAGCCTGGAGTGCAAGGATCGTCTCAGCGAGATTTCAGCTGTGGAGATGTGCGTCCAAGGCATGAACTTGGACTTGGTTTATATTCTTCAAGGAATTAAGCCGAGGACATTTCAAGAACTGGCGACTCGGGCTCATGACATGGAGATCACCATCGCTAGTCATGGGGGACAACTATTCCGCCACTAAAACTAATGCAAAAAAAAAAATGGAGGATTCCCAATAAGCTATGGCCACCGTCAAGGTCAGGGTCAATTCTCCAGTAAAAAAAAAACAAGGCCTTCGTCAAATATTGGGGGTCAAAGAACACTCCTAAGCAAGAGGGAAAAATGCAACTCCAAACTCCTAAGCAAGAGTCTAAACGGCAAGTCCAAGCTCCTAAGCACGAGCCTAAACTGCACACACACACACACAAAAAAATCCAAAAAAAAAAAAAATTAACCACAAAAAAAAATCCAAATCCAAACCCAAATTTCTTTTAATGAACTACGTTGGCTAGATCATGTGAAATGTTAGCATTTCGCGGGTACGTAGGCAATTTAAGTAAAATCCTTTTACTTAGGTAAGGCCAAACCCCCCAAATAAAACCAATTTTGTTTCGTATGAACTACGTTGGCTTGATCTCGTAAAACGATTTCTTATTTTTACGAGTACGTACGCAGCTGAGTCACACAACGAAGTAGTAATAAAAAAAAAAAAAAAAACTCAATGCTCGTATCCCTGGGGGCATTATTTAGACGTCAAATAAATTGTCAGATCATTCCTTGATGATTTGCAATTTTGAGGTTAAAAAAAAAAGAAAAAAAGAAAAGAGGCTCCAAGAAAGCTTCAAGCACCAAGACGCCGCTTCAAAAAGCTAGTACGGCGAATCCGGTGATGTGTTGGAGAAAGCTTCCAAGCAATGAGACTCTATTGCCAAGTCAACACGGTGAAGACTTGGAGAAAGCTTTTAAGCACCATGTCGTCGCCGGAATTTTTATCCACATTTGGCTAGGTTTCCGAGAAAGCTTTCAAGCACGGAGACTATCATCAAAGCGAAATGATGAAAAATGGAGAAAGCTCTCAAGCACCATAAATGTTGTCCGATAATCAAGACGTGCATATTCGGATGAAGCTTCCAAGCACTAGGACTATGTCGTCAACTCAAATGATAAAAAAAAAATGGAGAAAGCTCACAAGCATCATATATAAGTTTCATTAAATAACCATGGACATTTAGTTTCGGAGAAAGCTTCCAAGCACCGAGACTTGTCGCAAAGTCGAATCATGAAGATTGGTGAAAGCTTAAAGAACCCAAAGGCTTCATAAAAACAGATAGGAAAAGGAGGCAGAGACAGCTTCCGAGCACCGATTTTGCTGACGATTACTTGAAGAAAGCATTTCCGTGACAAGGGTTTTGTCAAACTAGAAAAAAAAAACCGTCTCCGATTTTCCAAAAAAGCAAAGAAGAATTCACAATCCTTAACTCATCAAATTAAATTCATTTCTAATCTACGCAAAAAAAAAAAGAGAAAAGAATGAATAAAATTTGAAACCAAAAAAATTGAGATGTGGAAATAATAATCTCAACATTCCTCAAAAAAAAAAAAAAAAAAAAAAAAAAATGTTTTACACTAATGCCATAAGTTCCACAATGATCAGTCCATCATCCAGTCAATGGTGACAAGTTTCACATGACAAATCCGTTATTGGTCTTTGTTAAAGACGAACTTGTAAGCAAAACACTTGTGGCACAATGAGTAAGGCATCAACAAGGTACTGGTATTTCATGAACATACATCAGTTCAACACGCCACCACTACTGGAGTCGGCTACGCCGATGAACCAAGCAATGACACTTTTACGGTGAGTCGACGGTGTCCGTAAAAGTCGCCATGGCATCATGCTTCCATGTCTGCTATTTATGATGGTTTCGTTTGGTTGTGAATCCCGACTCCATGACGCCAAAGTTCCTGCAAAAAAAAGGGGCAAATTCATGTGGGTTGATCACGACCAAAGCTTGTACTGAAACAATGTCTAATGGTCAGGTTTAAAATGGAGTCGACATCGAAGACAAGGATGGTTTTCGCGTGGTCAAGCCGGAAACAATGTCGTCCTTATCAGGTGGTGATCAGACGGTGCTGTCGGTTTGAATGAACTACCATTAGAAGTATGATAAAGTACTGAGTAAAGCGGTGGGAAAAAGTCCCCACGAGCTCCGTCGTATCAAGGAACCCCCGATGAGTCTGATCTTTTGAGGCGAAAATGACCAAGCCAACTTTGTCGTGGATCGTGTCGCGATAATGAGGGACACAGTTGCTTCATTCTAAGTGTTGAATCGGACAATTACTTCATCTTCATGAGGCAAAGGCGGATTCGTCTCAAGTAAAATGGCGACTTCCGTTATTGTAAGCAAGGCATGGTTGCTCCAGTTAACGGTCTCGTCTTGATCGAGCAACACCGGGACGTGATGACTCCAACTTGTCCAACTCGTCAATCTGGTGGCTTCATCTCAGGTGATTCAAATGCATGGCTCCACTACGCCAAAGTCCCACAAGTCTGCAAAAACAAACAAACAAAATGAAAAGTCTCCATGTAGGCGGATCATGAGCAAGGCTTGCTCTGAAACAGAGGCGTCACAATCAAGCTTGAAACGAAGCCAACACCGATGAAATAGATGGCTTTTGCGTGGCCTGGCCGTATACAGTGTCGTCCTTGGCGGCGCCAATCTGGACTGCAGCGAACCAAGTAATGACACTTTTACGGTGAGTCGACGGTGTCCGTAAAAGTCGTCATGGCATCGTGGTTCCATGTCTTCTACGTAAGGTGTACCCCGTTTCGTTGCGCATCACGGTTTCACGGCGAGCCAGAAAGTGGCTCCTGGCTCCATGATGTTATGGAGTACCTGCACATATCAAACAAAAAAAAAAATACAAAGAGAAGTTAGCATAATCGGCCGCAGTCTGGATTCTTCGCCACAAGGTGACCAATCGAAGGCGACAAGACTCGTCTGCTTCACCTTTCGATTGGCATCTGAGAATTTTAACTTCGGTGCGATCGTCAAGCATTTGAACTTAAGAGCTCACATGGTGGCTTCATCTCTGTGTGCTTTTGGCTAAGAAAATTCCCTTCATACTAATGTGGGTAGCAAAGAAAGCAATACATGAAGCCCGTATATATAACACCTAGGGTTTATGCTAAATCCAAAGTCAAAAGTTGAAATCACCTAATTTTGTCAACTACAAGCTTGAATTTCGGTGGACATAATCAAAGGGGATAAACATTGCAATTTGTTGGACTCTTTTAACCAAATTGGGTCAACCAAAGTCGAGAAACAGACAAAAGATTAAGTTCGGAAGGAGTTTAGTAATAAAACTCGATGAGTCGAGACCCGGTCGTGCTTAAACACTCAAGACGTGTACATGACCGAATCTCGAGGGGGCAATTTGTAGACACGTAAAATTTGTCTAAGTGCCACGTCGGAAGTCAAAAGTCAAAATGTTGACCCGTCAAAGGAAAATAAACTAATATAATTGATTTGGACGAAATTATATTAAATTAGTCCATTTTGGTTATTTTTTAGTCCGGCTCGATTCCTAAAGTGACAAAATCCGATAAATGGGTCAAATTCACTAAACGGGTCAAGTTCGCCTAAATGGGCCAGAATACTCAAATGAGCTTAAGTGACTACCAAGTCCAAACCCACTAAGTACTAGGGTTTAAGAATCTCTTCTCTATAAATACAAGGGCTCATCTTCATTTACAAGGGTGAATGGAAAAAGGAGGAAAAAAAAGCTCAAAGCTAGAAATCTCATAAATTCTCTCTACAAAGGTTTCACCTAAGTAGAATGCCAAGCCATTGTCTCCAAGGATCGACATCGAAGATTCAAAGACTTCAAATCTCGTGTCATCGCCATCGTTACCAAGAAGCTAAGCCAAACTATTGAAAGAAATCAAGTCTAAAGACTTTCTTTCACCAAACCAAATCATCAAAGGAGAGCAAGTCCAACGACCCTCCATTAGATCAAATCGTCTACGGAGATCAAGTCAAGCGACCATCCATCAAATCAAATCGTCTAAGGAGATTAAGTCAAACGGCCCTCCATTAGATCAAATCGTCTACGGAGATCAAGTCAAGCGACCCTACATCAAATCAATCATCCCTTCAAATCTCGACGTCAAGCACTCAAAATCGTGCAGTCAAAGGTGAAGGAAACAAAATCTCGTCAAAGGAGAATTAAAGTCATCGAGACCCTCCTTCAAACATCGTCATTCAAATCTAGTGGAGATCGAATCAGCGGATTACATTTGAGATTGTACCCGAAATCATTCAAATTAATAAAAATTTACTTTGTTACATTCTTTTGTGTTTTCTCTACTTGTTTGCAGAATTAACGCAAATTTATTGTTACAGGGCCTCTGTTGCGTCAGTGTCCACGGTCCATAATAGTACGATATTGTCCGCTTTGGGCTTAGCCCTCACGGATTTACTCTTGGGCTCCTTCCCAAAAGGCCTCGTACTTTTATATTTTATGGACACTTATAAAGATCACCTTTGACCTTTAATCTACCGATGTGAGACAAGGGTTTGCACCCTAAGAATCCTCCCCTCAAACCAAGTACCATCATCTTGACTCGGACCTTGACTTTTTATGGAAGACCTCCTCACACCATACAGCTCCAACTTCTAGACACCCTTAGCATCACCAAGTCTTGATAACCTCCCCTTAACCGACACACCATGTGTCTCCCTATGGGTCCATCTGTTCCTTCACGGAACTTGTGCTACACTTGCGTACCAAACTCCTCTGCATCCAATATCCCCTGGACTGGTCCGAATCCAGTGCTTCAGCGCGCCACCCCTGACCGTCTTTCGCCTTCGCGAACATATTAGCTCTCCCTCGAGCTATTAGGAGTTCCACGTCTTATAGTGTAAGACACCCTTCAAGTCTTGGGCCTGATGCTTTTTCTTGTGCCTAGCCCAAGTTGAACCTTGGGGCATCACCAAGTCTTGATAACCTCCCCTTAACCGACACACCATGTGTCTCCCTAGGGGTCCATCTGTTCCTTCACGGAACTTGTGCTACACTTGCGTACCAAACTCCTCTGCATCCAATATCCCCTGGACTGGTCCATAATTCAGTGCTTCAGCGCGCCACCCCCGACCGCCTTTCGCCTTCACGAACATATTAACTCTCCCTCGAGCTATTAGGAGTTCCACGTCTTATAGTGTAAGACACCCTTCAAGTCTTGGGCCTGATGCTTTTTCTTGTGCCTAGCCCAAGTTGAACCTTGGGCTCTGATACCAGTTTGTTATGCGGAAGCGTGAATACCTCATGTTGGGCCTCTGTTGCGTCAGTGTCCACGGTCCATAATAGTACGATATTGTCCGCTTTGGGCTTAGCCCTCACGGATTTACTCTTGCGCTCCTTCCCAAAAGGCCTCGTACTATTAGGAGTTCCACGTCTTATAGTGTAAGACACCCTTCAAGTCTTGGGCCTGATGCTTTTTCTTGTGCCTAGCCCAAGTTGAACCTTGGGGCATCACCAAGTCTTGATAACCTCCCCTTAACCGACACACCATGTGTCTCCCTAGGGGTCCATCTGTTCCTTCACGGAACTTGTGCTACACTTGCGTACCAAACTCCTCTGCATCCAATATCCCCTGGACTGGTCCATAATTCAGTGCTTCAGCGCGCCACCCCCGACCGCCTTTCGCCTTCACGAACATATTAACTCTCCCTCGAGCTATTAGGAGTTCCACGTCTTATAGTGTAAGACACCCTTCAAGTCTTGGGCCTGATGCTTTTTCTTGTGCCTAGCCCAAGTTGAACCTTGGGCTCTGATACCAGTTTGTTATGCGGAAGCGTGAATACCTCATGTTGGGCCTCTGTTGCGTCAGTGTCCACGGTCCATAATAGTACGATATTGTCCGCTTTGGGCTTAGCCCTCACGGATTTACTCTTGCGCTCCTTCCCAAAAGGCCTCGTACTATTATATTTTATGGACACTTATAAAGATCACCTTTGACCTTTAATCTACCGATGTGGGACAAGGGTTTGCACCCTAACAACTTTGATACAAGCTCTCATTTATGATAGGTAGGTGGTAGTTCTCACCCAAAAATCAATTTGATTTGGAATTAGAATTGGAAATTTAACTACTTGAAATGTTCTTAAGAGTCTTAAAGTCATAATCATGCACAACTACTCCATACGACCATACGTATAATGCTTTTTAACTCAATAGAAAAAAAATTACTTTACTTTTGATTGTAATTTTTCTTTGTCCGTTCTAATTCTCATTCTGTTTTATTGATATGACATATTTTGCATTATGGTGACAAAAGGATCAGGGTGACTCCTTTTGTAAGTTACTGTACCTCCATCATAAATTCATTTTAAGACATTTATTTTTCATGGTTACTTTACAATCCTAAATTTATACAAGTTTCAAGGCAATTAAAATTAAAAGTTACAACTATATATAGTAGATGAATTTAGAAGGCGGTATACCGCATACACAACATGAAACGCAATACCTTTATTGCGATAAAGTGGAATAAAGAGATGAAAAGTCAGAAGTCACAACGCACAACGCACCACATCACTAAAGTGATTAACTTTTACTCATTATATCTATGTATTGAACTTCCAACTTCTTCCACATCTCAACCACCTAAACATTTACTCGTATATCAATCATTCCTCAACTTCACCAAAGTGATTTAGTCATCAGTCACTTTACAATGCTAAATTTGTACATGTTTCAAGGCACTTAATATTAAAAGTTACTGTTATAGTAGATGCATTTAGAAGGCACTATGCAACATACATAACATGAAACGCAATAATAAAGGGGTGAAAAGTGACAAATCTAAATGTCGTACTTCTATAAATTGATGGTCAATCAATACTCCATTGCCAACATAAAAAGACATCAGGGTGACTCCTTAGTGAGTTACTCTACCTCTATTATAAATTGAAGAGTCTATGGATCCCTTGAAATAGACAAGAGGAAGCTGAATTGAGTATCTACCACTTTTTCGACTTTGATTGAATGATATTTATATTTTTGAATTTATTGATTAAATTCAAATATTACACAATAATAAAAACAATAAAAAGCGATATGTAAATATGCACATCGAATTTTTGAAGTGGTTCAACTTCACACCCCGAAGCCTACGTTCACTATTCTCGATTAATTATTTTAGTACCTCTCCCCGGATTACAAAATAATCAAACCCTTAAGAAAGTAATAAGAATATCTCAAAGATTGTTACACACAATTGAACGAATAAGAGATAAATCTATGACCACTATTCTCCAAACGATACTTGAACAATTATTGACTTGAGTAACACGATTTTCCAACAAGAAATAATTTTGCAATTAAAAGCTATTTTAAAACGACGATAAAATTTTACTTACAAATTATATGTTTAAAAAAGTTACTTTTAAATGTTTAGATCAAAAAGTTACTTTTAATGTATCACATCACCTCTATTTATACTAAAAGTTAAATAAGAATTTCTGATATACTTATGTTTGTACAGTTGGTCTCTCTTGTGACGGACTAAATGTGATCATTTTATGATAAAAGTTAATCATCCATAAAATGTTATCAGTCATATAATGGTTATATTTTCCATAAAAATGGTCACATTTGCTCCGTCACAAGCTTATGACGAAAAGTATCTGTCACAAATGAGAATTTGTAATGTTTGTAAGCTTAGTGCATAAGAGAGTGCCAAATACTAGTGCACTACCATTATACGCCCACGGACAGACATAAGGATAGAATTTAACTTAAAAGCAACTTGCAAACTCAATTTGTTTTTCATGCCATTTACACTTGAAAGTCAACCACCATGAACAAATTGTTACAATTATTTGTTAAAATAAAAGTTTTTCTTATCTAAAAACAGATATACAAATCATATTTTATTATCTGTAAAATAGAAAACGTTTTTATTATCTAAAAACAAATCATATTTTATAAAATAGAAATACAAGTTTGACTCAAAATAGAAAACATTTTTATTATCTAAAAACAAATCATATTTTATTTTATAAAATCCAATTTAGCAATTTAGCAATTTTTGATGGGTTACTTTACAATGGTATATTTGTATCATGAGTTACTTAACAAGGCTGAATGTTGTACAAGTTTCAAGGCAATTAAAATTAAAAGTTACTACTATAGTAGATGAATTTAGAATGCGGTATACGACATACACAACATAGAACGCAATACCCTCATGTGATAAAGTGGAATAAAGGGGTGAAAAGTGACAAGTCTGAATGTAATGTCGTACATTTATAAATTGTTTGTCAATCAATACTCCATTGCCAACCTACAAAGAGATCAGGGTGACTCCTTAGTGAGTTACTCTGCCAAGTTACTATTATAGTAGATGAATTTAGAAGACGGTATACGACATACACAACAAAGAACGCAATACCAACTTGCGATAGATAAAGTGGAATAATGGTGTGAAAAGTGACAAGTCACAAGGCACCACATCACCAAAGTGATTAACTTTTACTCATTATATATACTTGGTATTAAACTTCCAGCTTCTTCAACCTCTTAACATTTACTCATATATCAATCAATACTCCATTGCCAACATACAAAAAATAAATGGACCTTGGACTTGCATTGTCTGTTGCTCAAACTATATTCGCAGCCCTCTAGTGTCCCGAGCTCAAGAGAGTATGCACTATCTTTGGCTACAAAGCCGATTTACAGAAGCTCCAAGGGACTGTCGAGACTATCAGGACTGTCTTACTCGACGCAGATGCCAAAAAAGAGATGCTGTCAAATGAAGCTCAACTATATGTCAAAAGGCTCAGGGATGCTGCCTACGATGCAGATGATTTGATTGATGAGTTTGTTACCTTAGCTCAACAAAAGAAGCTCTTCAAAGGTAATAAAACCCGTCTCATTTCACTTTTTAAGGACATGGGTGTTGGTTACAATATGTCTTATAGTCTCAGAAAAGTTCGGGAAAATTTGGCTAACATTGTCGACAAACATAATAAGTTCGGGTTAAGTATCGACCTACAACCCATTAGGAAAAGAAGAGAGGAAACCTGCTCATACGTCTATGTCAATGATATCATTGGCAGAGACGATGAGCTGGTTAAAATTCGGACCATGTTGATAGACTCTAAGACTCAAAGGGACGTATCTTTCTTTACCATCACGGGGATGGGAGGATTGGGAAAAACGGCTCTTGCGCAGCTCCTTTATAATGATGAAAAAGTAAAATATGCATTTCCACAGTGGTTGTGGGTCTGCGTATCGGATCAGGATTTAGGGTACCTAAGTATAAAAGAGATTTTTCGAAAAATTTTGATTTCAGACTCGGGTGCGCAATGCGATGGCTACACTTTGGAGCTTATGCAGAGCAAAGTGCGAGAGATACTAGAGAGAAATAAGTTTTTACTCATTTTAGATGATGTATGGACTGAAAACCGTAATGAATGGCTTAAATTAGAGGAGTTTTTTAAGGGAGTTGCACAGGGGAGTTGGGTGTTGGTAACAACACAATCAAAGAAAACAGCAAAAATTATTGGTGGAGGGCTTATGCATGAGTTAGAAGCGTTATCTAATGATAATGCATTGCGTTTGTTTGATAGAACTGCTTTTCCAGAAGTCATTGAGGATGCAAACGGGTATAGTTACTTAGTTGATATTGGAATAAAGATCGTTAAAAAATGCGTCAATGTCCCGCTTGCTATAAGAGCAGTGGGTACAATGTTGTACGGTCAAGATATACGAAGGTGGGAGCAATTTTTAGAAACGGGATTAGCTAATATCATGTATGACGAACAGGGCATTATGCCTATATTGAAGTTTAGTTATGATAATCTTGAACCCCCGTTCAAAAGTTGTTTTAGTCATTGCGCATTATTTCCCAAAGATTTTAGAATTGAAAAAAAGACATTGCTTAATCTTTGGATGGCACAAGGCTACGTTGTGCCTTTAGAAAAAGGTCAAAACATATATGATGCAGTCGAGGAGTACTTCTTGATTTTGTTAAGAAGATGCTTCTTTCAAGACATAGAGAAAAGTGAGGAAGGTGGAATTTATTCATGTAAAATACATGACCTCATGCATGACATTGCTCTGCAAGTCTCTGGATACGAGGTTTGTGGTATGAATTCAAACGCAATAGATGTCTTAGATGAAGGGGTTCGACACGTGTCTGTCAAGGGGCGTGGTTCTTTCATAAGCTCTTCCCGGAAGACTCATATTCGCACCTATCTTCGGGTAGGAACTTTTGGAGATATTGGTGCGGACGAGTCACTTCTTTATCAACTGTTAGCAACTTGCAGGTGTCTTCGGACATTAGACCTCAGTCGGTCACAATTTAGCCATTTACCAAAAACCATTGGCAAATTGTTGCACCTACGATATTTGAATCTCTCAGATAATAGAGAGTTAGAGGTGATCCCAAAATCAATTACAAAATTGCATAACCTTATTTACTTGGGAATTAATGATTGTGATAAGCTAAAATATCTACCATTAGGCATTGGGAAGTTGGCGCAGTTGCAGACACTAGAAAGATTTATGTTGGGAAAGCCAAATTTAAGCGAAAAACAACTTTTTGATGGTCTGGAAGACCTAAAAGCCCTTGTTGATTTAAGAGAAGATCTTTTCATTGAGATTCAAATACCATCACATGGTACATCTGTGAAGGAAACAAGCCGGGGAGGAGTATTGGTATTGATATAGAACATACAGAGTATTGCTTAAGATTGGATTTTGAAGAGGAATTGCTAGGAAAACTATGTCCCCATTCTAATCTCAAGCGATTGGCACTGAAAGGATACAATTGTGCAAGGATGCCAAGTTGGGCGATAGGAGATAAATTGTGCACCTTTCTTCCTAATCTCGTTTTTTTGAGATTTTTGGAATGTAAAGGGCTGCAGTCTCTTCCTCGGTTGGGAGAGATGCGTCATTTAAAATTCCTCATCTTAGAGAGGTTGCATGATTTGGAGTACATGGAGGATACTCCAAATCTAGCCTCAAATTCAGCAAGTGGCTCAATTGTTGGAGAATTGCCCTTGTTTCCTTGCCTTGAAGTGCTCTATTTATACGATCTACCAAAGTTGAAAAGATGGTGGTCTGGATCACCTTCATCTCCCCTGCTTTCTCAATTGAGACGTTGTGAGATACTAGATTGCCCAGAGATGACACCCATTCCTGTCTATCCCGTTGTTGAGGAAGTGGATATAAATGATAAGAAAAGATCTCTGAACTTGCGATTAATAAAGGTTACTTCTTGCTCATCTTCTCAAACATGGGAGCTTACTACAATGAACTTGGGGTCCCTAAAACTGATGGCACTAGAGTATACCCGGTTACCAACAAGAATGGTAATGCAAAATGATGAGGAGGTGGAGAGTTTGTCACAAGTTAGAGAGTTGTTCCAGAATGGCTTTTTATCTGCTCTTACAGCTTTAACAGTTCGCTGTTGCCCTAAAAGCAAGAGTCTATGTGGAGGGATAGAGCATCTCTCGGCCTTGATAAGTTTATGTATAGAATCCTGTCCTAATCTTCTGTCGGGCAAAAACGATGGAGTTGAAGAAAAAGGTGGCATATTATGGCAACACCTTGC
The DNA here is from genome assembly GCA_022085475.1 of Heliosperma pusillum. NCBI lineage: Eukaryota > Viridiplantae > Streptophyta > Magnoliopsida > Caryophyllales > Caryophyllaceae > Heliosperma > Heliosperma pusillum. The sequence goes on along the minus strand of JAIUZE010014158.1, from coordinate 4,677 downwards.
TCACACCCTCCGTTATTTGACATTGATATCAGATGCCATGGAGAGTCTGCCAGAGGGAGTGCAGTACCTGACTTCCCTCCAAACTCTTACATTGGATTGCCGACAACTGAAAGCTTTGCCAAATTGGCCTAAACTCACTTCTCTTGAATGCCTCATAATCGATGATTGTACAGACCAGCTCAAGGAAAGATGTTATCAGTCAAGTGGGGAGGACTGGCACCTCATTCATCACATCCCCAAAGTTAATTTTATGTTTGATCCTCCTGTTTCTGCTCTTCTCTATATTGTAGCACTCTTACCCCCACTATTTTCCGGCTACGCCAAATAAAGTTGTAGAGTTGGGGTTTGAGAAATTATTCATCAAAAATGATTTCACATTCAATGTACAGCATCGGTGTCAAATTGCTTTTCATCTGTATGCTCTTTAATTATTAATTTTCAGAAACCACATTAACTCAGTTTGTGAAATATGTTTTTGCGAAAATAGTTTGTGAAGAGCTGACATCTCTCCATTTACCGAAGATCTTACTGAATTATGATCAGATATCCTCTGTAATTTGGAAGCTATGCCTACAGTTCAAGCATTCTTTCGTGGTAAAGTTGCTCTCTTTGCTAATATACTAAAAGCCTCTTTTAATCAAAATAGCAAGAACAAACTTCAGTGGGCTGTGGATGTTTTCATGGGGTAATAATCTTTACTGTTTGCCGAATACTCTATTTATTACCATGCGTTGAAATACCTTATTTTTTTTTACCATTCCCTAAAAACTAATGGATTGTATTTATAGCTTATTTTAGCACATTATGTGATATAATTGTGAGTTAAGGAGGAGCCGAGGAAGTAGATAAACTAGATACAACAGGAGCTTTGAGGGACATAAACTGGTAGTGTAGACGTAGATATGAGTTGCAAATGGCGGTCCTTATTTTTGCAATATTTAGGAACTAGCGAGTCTTTATTACTTCAGGTTGATAGCAACTAGATGTTTGTCCTCTATTTACCAATTGTTGACAGTCTTTGATCTTGAATGCTGGTATCTGTCTTCGTTGAGTGGTCGACCGACAGAAGTAATTCACGATAAAGAACTGTAATGAAGGTAGAATCAGAATGTTATTCTGTTCCTAGTGCCAGTTCTGGTTCCATCCCTTGTCACTTGCCATTTCTTTCAGACAATCTCGTCTTAGACCAACAGCTAGTATACAGTAACTTGAGTGTGGTGTTGCCGAGCTTGAGAACCTGGTCAGTAAGGTTTAAGATCTCGTTCCTGTGGAGAAAAGGAGATTATGAAGCAATGATGAACAATTTCGTATAACCAACCAAGTAGACGCATTAAATATTGTTACCTGCATAGATTATGAAGCATCCTTCTATCATTCGGAGTAATTACTATTATACTCTACTTAATTACTTCTTGCCTCTGCTATATCCTGTATTCCTGCTCATTGAAAATCTTAATACCCGCATGAAAGAACTCTTGAACTGTTCCTTCGCGGTCTTTATCGCTATCGAGTCCTGCTAGATCAATAACAGGGACTCGACGTTTGAGTCAGAATGCTCGTGTTTTGTACCATTGCATTGAAAGATTGAATTGATATCTAAGGAAGAATGTCTATACCCGAGTTTACCAGCCCTTTAGTCCCCACCTTTGTTTTGTCGAACGCCTTGAGCTCTTTCTCCCCAATCATAATCATCACCCTGTAATTCTTTGGTGAGGATAGTGCTCATCTCTGCTTAATTAGCCTGTTAAGCTTGGCCTTAATATAATTCGGTCTACTAAATTTAATACCCGGGTTTTGTTTGGTTTTTTTTTTTTGTGGCAGCAGGAGTAGATGTTGACAGCAAGCAAATGCAGAGATATGAAAGCAGTTTGTGGTAACAAGATTCATTTAAGCGCTGAACTCTACTTTTATAGAACATCTGTAAATTTGGAAAAACCGATAGCAATAATGACGGATTATTACGGAGTACTATATATAGCAGGTAGTACTGGACTACTGGTTACGGAGTACTATATATAGCAGGTAGTACTGGACTACTGGTTACGGAGTACTATATTATTTGAAATTATTGTATGCAGATGATGACGGAATTGATATATAATTAGGCAACTTCTTTGTGTATGTAGTGAATAAGTGATGCCATGGTGCTCTCTATCATAAGCTAGTTTAATGTGACACTGTTGTATAGATGTATACACAGCCAAGTTATAAACTACTCGGTATATTGAAGACGTTGGTTTTGTGTAAAATCCTTGTACGTAAAACATGTCACGTCACGTGATAGTCGTTTTATATAAATATATTACTCGTTTTATATAATCAGCCAACTTAGGGAAAAATTAGCACGACAGCGGTTCTTGATTGTCTTAGATGATGTGTGACTGATGATCGTGATGAATGGCGTAAGTGATAACAGTATATCCGTCATATCTTCAAATATCACAAAAGATACAATGCCATCCTAATATTATATCATATCACAAAGATACTTTCACATTGTATAGGATTCTAGCATATATCATTGTATACTAGTTACCCTATTTTAGAGCCCTTCCTTCACTATATAAACTGTACAAACTACATTGTAATATTCATTCAGTAATACAAACTTTACATGGTATCAAGGAGTCAAAAGAGATCCTCTAAAAACCCTCTTTCACCTCGCCCTACCACCTTCAAAAGATCCGCCTATCTCACCACTTCTGCCGGCCCTACTGCCACCATGACTAACACCGACATGGCTGTCCTTAACCCACACAACACCAATGCACCACTCACCTCTCTCAACCTATCTCACCGTGTCAAATTAACACCATTGAACTACACCTCATGGCAATTCCAACTCACCCATATCCTCTTTGGATTTAGCGTCCTTGGCTTCTTAGACAGTTCCAATAATCCTTCCCCACCATCCATCATCTCGGGTGACGATAACACCGAACATCCCAACCCGGCCTATCTCACATGGCTCAAACAAGATGGTCTTATTCTTGGTCCCCTTATGGGTACGCTCTCCTCAACCGTTCAAGCTTTTGTCGTCCGAGCCAAAACCTCCAAAGAGGCTTGGGACATTCTTGCTAAAACCTATGCAAACCCTTCTCGAGCACATATCTTGCAAATTAAAGACCGACTCAATTCTATTATGAAAACCACTGACCAATCCATAATCGATTACATGAATGCAATTAAGGCGTGTATTGACCAATTCGCCTTAATGGGCAAAACCCTAGACCCAGAAGACATTGTCTCAAAAGTTTTACGAGGCCTTGATTATAATTTATACAAACCCGTCATGGACACAGTTCGTGCCCATGACAATGTTGGAGCTAATGTCCTCCACAGTTAGTGTGATAACGTGTATAAATCTTTTACAGGTTCACAGGGTATACTTAGTATTCTTATCAGTTGATTAACGTTTATCGATAACGGTTGGCTTGCTAGAAGTTTGACGTTATTGTCATTTTAATGGCGGTGATCAACTGGTCTCTAAAAGTCACACCTAAAGGATGTGTTTGAGAGATATGATTATATGAAAACTATGATCATATTGATGCCTTATATGACTAAAAGGTTAGTCGATGTATATGACTAAAATGTTAGTCAATGTAATGATGATACGATTATTTAATACGATTAAATAATATTGGCTGAGACGATATAAAATGTTATGTCTAATTAATGTATATAATGTAATTATTTAATACGATTAAATAATGTTAGTTTAAACGAATTAAAAGTTAATTCGTAATTACGAATTAACTGTTATATTTAATTAGCAAATTATAAATATACGATGTTTATAATTGACGTATATATTATAATATTACATACACATATTATACATTAAATAAATAAAAGAAGGAAGAATCTTATCTTGGCTCCAATTCCTAATACAAGTAGAAGAAAAAGAGGGAAGACTCTTCCCTCTACTAGACTTCTATTTGGATGTGTAAAAGGAGAAAGGAGGAGAGGTATATATAAACTCTTCTTCTCTACATAATTCATCATTCAATGCTTGACACAAAAATCATCAGTAATTTTTGTATTCTTTCTAGCACAGGAAAAGGCATATCTCAGAGCATCTTGGGTGCAACAATTAGGAGAATATCGATTTCGATATTTGTTCTTAGGCCATATTGCTAGGACCAGAAGGTTAATTCTAATCTTTATGCATTTCGTTTATGACTCGTATTTCATACTACCTCCATTCAACTCCACATGGTATGTATCTTTTTGTACACTATTCACAAGTGAGCATTCAACTCCAATTTTCTCTCGATATATAAGTGAAAATATATTCAAGTGGGATCTTGTTTGATTCGTCTTTAGGAGTACATTAAAAATATCTAACTTTTATAATTTTTTTAAATACGTAGCTAAAATTATTTACGATGCAAAACATGCGTTGGCAAATGTGATAAAGCAATAGTGTAGTGTGGAGTTGAATGGAGGGAGTATATTATAATTTCGTTATAATCCTTAAATTTCATGTATGAAATATACCGATATTTCCCATAAGTGGTATCAGAGCCAAGGGCTACGAAATTATTTTATATGTTTTTCATAATTGGTGAAATATAAGATTAGATTTTTTTTGTTTTTTGTTTTCGGCCGAGATTTTTTTGTACTGTTCACGGCTGAGGAGGGAAAAAAAATTGGTACTGTTCACGACACTGT
>JAIUZE010014156.1:0-39599 GCA_022085475.1 Heliosperma pusillum | reverse complement strand
ATGACTAAAAACGGTCTTTTCATGAAATCTCTCAGAAATTCCAAATACGAACGCGGAATTTCAAAATAAGACTCGGAACAAAAATTCCTATTTTAAAAACTTAAGTTCTACTGAAAAGTGTTAGTAAATATTTTTACTAGAAAAAAAACCGGGTACTTTTCGGGTTGTTACACTTATTGTATCTCACATGGATATCTATATATGCATGACTTTACTTTCGTATTTCCTTATATGTACGTTTGATGTGATATGGCTGGGAGAACCCGGAGTTACTCCCCACTGACTGTGGCATTCATGTTTTTCATGGATGAACAGGTTGCTTGCAATGGATGACTTTTTGGATATGATATTTTGGGGTTCGGGTGTGAGCTAGCGGGCGTTGTCCCTGGAAGTTCACCTCTAGACGATAGTAGCTAGTTTTGGTTAAACACTTGTTCTTTGCTAACATTTTAAGAGACCCCGTCTCTTTGTTGTATATCCCGTACTTAGTTTGTAATATTTTGACACACCTCGTGTTATATATATCTTGCATGTTTAAAGGTTTTTAAAATACCGTAATTCCGCATATTATTTCACATGCTTGTATGTTTTATATTTCCGCATTCGCGAGGGTTGTCACAAAAAGCCTATAAATCCCACTGATATCCTTGGGACAACGCAAAAATTGGAAACTATGCACTTATCAGCGACCTATAAAACCAGCCATTCCTTCACGTGTTTACCTAACACCTTCGGCCATTAACGCTTTTGCTAGCACTGTCTAAGGACACTGAAACTTTCATCACATTAAGGTAACAAGATTGAACTCTCCAAACAAATTTGCACTTGCTGTTTTGCCCCCTCCAACAAATGCTACTCCCTTCAACTACATTGTTCAAGCATCAAACTTATTTGAAGCGTCCGCAAGAAGCCTCCACCTTGTAATGACACAGGTAACCTATGGTGCACATAAGCCACTAACTTTTTTCATCTCCTAAAAAAAATTACTCTCAGTTCTGGCTAGCAAAAAGCTAGTCGCCATCAGTCAGTTTCACACCCTGACTGAATCTCGTAAACTTCTTCACCAACATCGGGCCTGGTTTGTTAGTCTTGCTACCGGATAATTAATTACACTAGTTTAGTTTTCATATGCTTGTAATGCAACCGTTCTTCTTTTCGTCAATACAAAAGTTTACCTTTGTCTAAAAAAAACAAATTAATCAAAATCTAAACAAATTCATCAATCATGCACATAATTCATAGATTAACAAGTAAATTGTAATTTCATCAACAACATATCAGATTTTAGTATCAAAATTAACTAGTTACAAATCCAATTAGGAACAATTTTGCAATTAGGGTTTCACTCAAGAAGTGGTAGTTAAGTTGGGGTTGGGAAATTAAAGCTAATCGCCGGAAGGTGGGTGAGCATGGTAGGGATGACGGTGGTCGTGGGGGCTGAAGTGAGCGCGGGGGAAGGGGCGGAAGATGGTGGCTCAAGGGACGGCGTCGGGGAGGGCGTGGTAGATGGTGGCTCGAGGCACGACGCGGCATGTGGTTTCGCGGGGGTAGGGCGACAAGGAGGTGAACATTAGTGAGGCAGAGGTGGTGGCCAGGGAAGGGGTTAAGTGAGTGTGGCGGTAGAGGTGGCGGCAGGGGAAGGGTAAGGCTCTAGTGAGAGGGGGGTGATGGCTGCGGTGGGAGTGGGTGTCACGTGAGGCAGGGTATGGTGGCATCCTTAGCAGGTGGTAGTGGCGGTGGTGGTGATGAGGAGTTTGAGGGTTTTGATTTCTTTTGTTTGAAGAGAGGGGGAAAATGAGATGGGTAATTGTGGAAAATATGTCTTGAGTAAATCATAACTATGAAAGAGTATAATCCTAATTAAATAGAGGATTACACTTGTAGGAATTGAAAAAACAGAAGGTTATCTTATAAAAAAATCCAAATTCTTTTGAAGCATCTCTCTAACAAGGACAATTAGAAGAACAGATTATTTAAAAAAAAAAATAGGTGTCTTGGAGAAAAATGATCATGCTGGTTTTTCGATACTTTAATAATGAGTTCAACACAAATTTTTGTTTCAAACGGGATGACCCGTCTTATTACTTAAAACGGTCTTATGCTTTTGAAGGTAACCAACTTCCCTGTTAAAAATAGTAATCTAGAAAATTCTTGAAAAATTAAGATAGTTATAAACCATTAGAATAATCTAGATAGATGGAGAAATTAACAACTTTGTAGTTGTTTCTAGAATGTTCCCATACATTACTATAAATATGGGTGTAGGTTCATTCTTATGTGTGTAGTCCATAAGCTCTAACAATGAGCTTATAGGTCTCACCAACACCGTCTCCCCCAAATAACATGTAACATCATTCCTATTTAACATATAAATAAAATCATCCATGTTGAGAATATCGTATCCACTACATTCCGCTGCCAAAATTCCAACATGGTATCAGAGACCATGGTTATCAAATCTGGGCAATGATATTACATCAAAATATCCAATGATCCTATCTCCTCCACTCCATCAAAATGATTCAATAAAAAATCAAACAAAAAGAAAAAAATTTGCTTCCTACATTACCCATCCATAAAATAATACTCTTCGCACACATAAAAAATGGGCAAAAACGCCTAAGTGAAATTGTTGACGGACATGAGCCGGAACATTTCATTCAAAGCAATAGGGTAGCAAAAACATGCTAACCTGAAATCCGGGCAGTACAAAAAAAAAAAAAAAAAAACTGACCCGATGAGGGTAACCACAAAAAAAAGGGTTAACCTGAAATCCGGATAGCGAAAGAGTTAATCCGATGAGGGTAGCACACAAGGCTAACCCAGACTCAACAAGGGTAACAAAAAAATGTCAACCCACAAAAATAAAGAAGGGTGACGAAAAATGTTAACCCAAAAGCATCAAGGGGCAAAACAATGATATTCCGAAAGCAAAAGGCATAGACCCGACAAACACAAACAAGAAAACATGGGTATCGACCCTACAAAAAATCGGGACAAAAGATCCCACATCCAAGCAAATGGAACAAGCACAAGAACAAATTATGGGAAGAGGAGAACAAACAAAATTGAAGAAGCAAAGCCAATCAACATGGGAAGCAAAGACGGGGAGGAAGAGCATCAAAGAAGGTGCAAGATTACATTATCCAGCTTTAAGATTTTTGCAACAAAACGGGACACAAGAAATTGAAGGAGGAACAAAAAAAAATCATGGAGCAAGATAGAAGTCTCAGGTGTAACAATACAACGCAAGAAAATTCGAGATCAAAGAGATGCAATTGCAAACAAGTTCGAAGCTCAAAGAACAAAAGAATTTTCAGATTAAGGAGGAGTGTTAAAAATAGTAATCTAGAAAATTCTTGAAAAATTAAGATAGTTATAAACCATTAGAATAATCTAGATAGATGGAGAAATTAACAACTTTGTAGTTGTTTCTAGAATGTTCCCATACATTACTATAAATATGGGTGTAGGTTCATTCTTATGTGTGTAGTCCATAAGCTCTAACAATGAGCTTATAGGTCTCACCAACACCGTCTCCCCCAAATAACATGTAACATCATTCCTATTTAACATATAAATAACAGTATCCATGTTGAGAATATCGTATCCACTACATTCCGCTGCCAAAATTCCAACATTCCCTAAACCTCTTCAAGCAAATGTATACTCTGTACTAGAGCTGGCAAGTCTGACCCGACCCGAGTGACCCGACCCGAAACCCGAGCAAAACCGACCCGACCCGACCCGAGAATACTGCAACCCGAAACCGACCCGACCCGACCCGATGACGACCCGTAACCCGTTGACGACCCGAAAATCAGTGACCCGAACCCGACCCGAACCCGACCCGACATTGACCCGACCCGATATTGACCCGATTAAATTGACGCTCTGACAATTATTAACCTTAATAATGATCAAAATGAAAGTGATTTATTGTTTAAATTGATATGTTTGACTTAATAATGAATTAATTAAACCAAATAATAATTTAAAACTAGATTTAATGGAAAAATATTGAAATATTGCGAAAAAATAACCGGACCCGATTACGACCCGACCCAAACCCGACCCGACCCGATGTATCATTTGACCCGAAAATGACCCGACCCGATAACGACCCGAACCCGACCCGACCCGACCCGAAAGGGTTGTCTGACCCGATACGACCCGAACCCGACATGACCCGACCCGAACCCGACCCGACTGACCCGATTGCCACCCCTACTCTGTACTCCGTAGTTGACTTTTACGAACCAAGTTTTTTCCTTTTTTTCACAAAAGTGGTTATGGATTATATAAACAATCTGTTCCGTATCTCGATCGACTTTTAGACATTAGGCTCAGTAACTTTGTATCGCTTCTGCGCGTTTTAAATGTTATTATCATGAACTTTGTTACTGCCTTCCCATATTTGCAATCACTTGACCCGTGATTTCTTGATCTTTATATTTCTTGGGGTTTTCGACATTTCTAGTCATGTTCTCCGTGTGATAAACCTGTCTTTGCCAAATGCTCACAAGAAATATGATACGAGTACTCCTAATAAATTGACATTTGTATGTATCAATGAAAGCAACAATTGTTCCTGTATTTCATCTGAATAATAATCATACTACAAACATTACACACACTTGGATTAATAGTAAAGGACTATTAGAAGTCTCAAGTATAAATCTGTAAGAAAGTGGTAGTGTTAAAACCGGAGGTAGACCGTTACTAGCCTTGTCAGTCCTACGCGGCTTGAATACGTGATAAATTGAATGGTGCAAACCAAAAAAAAAAATACATTTCTCGTAAAGGAAAGTTCAACAGTGCGTCAGCCTTGTCTAAGACGGTCTCACATGTGAAACCAACGAAAGATCACTATGGCTTAGGAGGACAGTTCTCAGGGCGGAAGGCCAAAGGCCCCGCAGAATAAATAACAGCTTGATAATTCTCAGTCACAAAACTCTTCTTTTCATACTGGAGTGAAGCCCCTTTGATGCCGTAGTTGATGTTTGTAAAAACATCACAGGTCTCAACGGGAGAGTCAACCAGCTTGACGGTGCAAGCCTGAAGAGGATGATCAAGGAGAGGGTTCCTCATGGCAAAGCTATCAAGTTTAGCATAGAAGTAACCTTCTTCAGTAGTAGTAAAAGCCTTGTAATAGCTAATCCTTCCCCTGTAATTCCTGCAAATTACGCTGATTGTGGCCCCGGAAATGGGCTCAGCGTCTTCCAGACTCCAGGTGCCGGAGTAGTCACAGCTTTGACAGTAGACTATTCCTTCCACCACCACGTCGGTTTTTTTGTCGTATGGCTTTGCTGGCGGGGATGATACTGAGTAATCAGCAGCTACATAAGGAAAGACTAGGGCTACAAGTAGAACAGATGAAATAACAAGGAAATTTTGAAGCTTTGCCATTTTTTGAAGTTTATTCTTTTTTCTTTTCTTTTCTTGAGATTGGTTGGTGGGTTATTATTGGAATGAGAAGATTGGTGAGCAAAAGGGGTTATTTATATTTGATATCAGAAGTAATTGGATGGATAAGTTGATGATTGAAGGTCAGATAGACGTGGGTGCAACTAATGTTGAATGGTAAGCTTGCTTTAGATTTTATGTATGGAGATAGACATGCAAGCTACTATTGCTAATGTACTTTCTAGCCTGCAGAATTCAGAAGATTTCAACAATTAACGTGAATTAGAGACGGTTTACGTGAAGTCCACCAATTTAAATATGACCAGTTATTGTTTCTTCCCTTAATGAATTTTGCTCTGTACTCCGTAATATATTACTCATAATAATCGGTTATGTGTAAGTCTTAAGTGTCGGATTTGTCTATTTTAAGGAAAAAAAATCATATTTTTGGCTTAATGTGAAATGTGTAAGGTGTCGTACCCTATCTACACGGGGATCTCTGATGTATATGAAGAAGTTGAGCAAGGACAAGGCATGTGCCCAATACATATGGCTAAAAGCACACCATGTGCTTTTGGTCCTGCATGTCTCCTCTCAAAAAGTCTCATACTATCAGGGCTGGTGGACGCTTGTAAAGATGATATTCCATCTTTACATTATCAATGTGGGACATTGATTAGCATCGTAACATTATACATGGCTCATGGCCGCAACATCACATCCTCGTTTTGTTTCTTTTTCATGTATAATTTGATATAGTATTCGCCATATTATGGTGCATCGAGTGGTTTTGTGATCAAGAAAGCATTGGTCTAAACCACGCATGCAAACACGTGATATATTGGGACACCTTGATAGTGTTTGGACAACCTTGGTTGGCAAGGAAGTTGCAGTACAGGAATTAGGAACATGATGATCCTTCCATTCATGTCAAGAATGTTAACCCACTCCGGTTAGGGGTGTTCACTCAGTGTTCGGGACCAAAGACCACACTGGACCGGACCGTATCTTATTTAGTCTGGTCCACGGCCCACCTATTTACATTACTTTGGTTTCGGTTCGGTCCTGGACCAAACCGAATTAAGGTGGTTGCAAGTGTTGCTACCCAATAGCCGTCTCCCTTTTTCCTTAATATATTGTGCTGTATATGCAAATGTAATGCAATGAAATGACAATAGGGAATGAAATAAATGTAGGCAAATAGGCAATATGGTATTATTCTCCTCTTTTGGGCTTACAATACTTCATCAAAACACCAGTAAAAGGGAAAGTATAAACTGTATTCATACACAATTACAATTTTCTCAAAAAACCAAACTTTGTGCTAGACAAGCAATTAAAATAAATTCATTTACTGAACTCTTTTTTGTGAGTACTCTTAGAGACATATGTACATTCAGCAGTGTACATGAAATATATTGGGTTACCTTGTAGCTTACTCAACTACGCTGGCTGCTCTCCGTTGACTGATCCCCGGGATTCAAGTTCAGACCACCAAAGGGGCGATAGCCTTGGGCCCGCCTTCTCCCGATCGATGCCTGTTATCTCCTTAATTCCGGCAGAAACATCTTTCATTGTAGGTCTAAGTTTTGGGTCAGAATGAAGGCAGTTCTTTATGAGTTCACTGACCTTATCGAGTTGATCCTGTTTGAACCGTCTTAGCATCGGGTCAACCAGTTCTTGAACTGGTTTCTCTCCACTCAAATACTCTGAGACCCAATCATCAACCGCCTCGCTGCTCATGACAGTGTGAGGAATACGGCCGGTGATCAACTCTAACATCACCAACCCATAGTTATAGACATTACTCTGAGGGCTAGTTGTTGATGTCCTTAAATTGGCCAAATCAATGGGTTGGACTTGCAAAGCGGCCACCTCATTCCAGAAGCAAAAATCAGAGATTTTAGTTGCGTAATCTTCGGAGAGGTGAATGGAGGCCGAGTTGAGGTTAGGGTGAGTAACAGGTGGTGATAGTTGATGCATATGCTCAAGGCAGTAGGCCATCCCTGTGGCTACTCTTAGTCTCATTCCCCAATCCAAGTGCTCGGCTTCTCGTACTGTTAGGATAATCAGACATATAGTTGAAAAGAGGAGTACAGCAGGTCAGCAACGTGACTTAATGAAGTGAAAAATGCATGGAAAGATCAAGATTCTGAGTTTTAAATATCTTGTGACAAAATTCAAATAATGTTTTAGCAATGATATTTTTGTTGAGGTTTACTCTTAAGAATACGATACATTATAGAGATATAGGTTGTTACAAACGGTGACATATTTGTCAAAATGGGTTATTCGGAAATAGCCTCTTAGTGTTATTACGGGAGGTAGGAGTGTAAGATTATGCGCTGCTGACCCCCTTCCATTGTCATAGGCGAAGCCTTTAAGACGTTGGATAATAGATTTTTTTTAACCAGTTGAATGAGTAATCGTGTTTCCGTTTCCGATGAATCCAAAGACTCACTATTCCTTGGCCTTCTCTGGAATTATATAAAACAAAAAGATTCAGAGAATTGCTGGGTCGATGCATTTCTCTATAACGTCATCAAACTCGTCATAAGTTATCCAGAACTCTCTATGTTGTCAACTCAAAAGTAAGAACACATATATCCATCCCACTGTGTACCCCGCTTTAGGGAAAATCTTATAGGGTACAACTGTAGAAGGTTAGTGTTAGTCGTAGTTGAACATGAGCATGAATATTAAAAACTGACCGTGCAAATGCTCAAAGAGTGAGCCGTTGGGAGCATATTCAAATACCATCATTCTTGTGAAAGGCTCTTCTTCCTCACAGTAGCCTATGAGATTGATGAAATTTTTGTGATGCACCTTTGATAGAGTCTCAATCTAGAAACGCGCCCACGCATTGGCAAAACAAAGTAGATAATGAGGCGGAAAAAAAAATATATCCGGAAGATGCTGTTTCCACGATAATCATATCATTAATCTAAAATTATTAAGTATGATCTCACCTTCTTCCTGAACTGTGACTCAAGGTTCTTTGACCAGTCCTTCGCGGATAATACCTCAAGAGAAATGACAGCAATTTCGACTCCATTTGAAAGAGTTCCTTTATAAATTTTGCCAATAGAACAGGTCCCAATAACATTGCTTAAATCTTCACAGGCAGTATCTAGCTCGAACCTTCTCAAATTCTGTACTCCTGCAGTTTCAGATTCCAATGCATCACGCTTTTGTGAATGGAACACGAGTCTTGTACAAGACGGCCTTAATTACATGTTAGACCAATCCATATTACACATATTAGTATATTACTTTCTTATGTTCCCTCCATTTCACTTTTATTTTCTTCTTTCTCTGCAATCCATATTACACATTAATTGTCCTCTTTCTAAATATAGTAAGTAAAAATAATGAACTACCTGTTAATCTATTATACCCCTACTTAAATAATCCTTCCTTTTCCATTTTGCTTATAATTTGTATTTTACGTTTATTGGTCAAGGGGTACTTATGATATTTCACCAATTTTTCTTAAATATGACTTTTAGTCAAACTAGGAAAACTATTCATATATTCTGGCTTACTGCTTAACTGAATAATACGAGCACTAAAAGTAATACATTATTCTCATGTGACTTTTGTAATCAACTAATTAACATCAGCTATCCCTGACTCCCTGTAAAACGGGTTGAGAGAGTACTATTTTCACTAAAATATGGTTTAAATAAGCAAAGACACGCGATGTTTAGATCCGCTTAAAAGATTTCAAGGCCAAAGTAGACTTTGTCTAAGCACCTAGGTCGTTAAGAAAATATGGTTTATTCTAGAGAAAGGATTGAATGTAACACTTCTGACCTTCTACAAAACTCGGTTTGTCACCGTCCAATCCATCTGATCTATCATAACCTAACATTTGTTTGTCATGTACACAACTGTGAACATTCTGAACACCATCATGCTTATACAAATAGATACCCTTCTGAACAAGAAGCATTACCAACCTGACACAAATGCCCTTTGAAGTTGTCCGGTCAATCCTTTGGGCGAATCGGCGGTCTTCCTGATCTTCTTGCCTCTCCAGAAGAATACACCTACGGCTAAAGATAAAACAATGAATCCTAACCCTATTCCAACCCCTGCAAAAATTGGTGCTTGGCTCTTTGTAGGAGAAGACGATTGTGTTTGAGGCGGAGGTGGAACGGATTCGGTTATCGCTGTGGAATCCGTTACAGGTGTTGGTGGCTGGAATGGATTCCCGTTATTTGGTGGTGATGGTGATGGTGGTAATGCCCCATCACTAGAACGTTTCTCTTGTAGTGGTGGTGGTGATGATGAATTCCCAACACTCGATTCCTCCAGCCTCCTGGAATGTACTGCTGTTCTTTTTTCACCATCTTGCCTAACCAATGTTGACAGTAATCTGTAACATCAATAGTTTTTCGAATATATTCACATGAAAACATAGGCAGCACTTATTTCACTTTTTATTTCTATCACATAGAACTTGTAGTAGTACCTATTTGCCAGAGATATATCGATAGGACTAGTCAATTTCTTGAGTTGATAAGATATGTGGCAGGACTGACCATTGTTGTCTAACAAGCTGCATAGCCAACAAAACAAAATTTTGATTTCAGAGAAAACCACATTTTGTAAAGAGAAACTACCTCAGAACTATATTACTTGGAATTGAGAGTACAGGGCACTAAATGCTGCTATGTAAGTGTCAAACTCACCAACGACTCGACTTTTGAGACAGAGCAACTTTGTCAAGATTTGAGGATGTAGTTTAGGAGACACATCTTCAAAAAAATTTAACCATAACTTTGAAATGCCCGAGTGTTTTGAAAGTGAAACAATGAGATGTTTGAAACTGTTGAAACTAACCACTGCTTCATACAGCATCTCTTGATCTAATTTGGTCATGTGAGTCTAGCACCTTGTCTAGTTGTCTCTACTATGAGAAGTGTCAAATTGGGTACAAAATTCGATGCACATATCGTCCAGTGTCATATCGGACATGGGTATGGTCTCAGAAACAAAAGGTCAAAGAAATGAACTTACAGAACTGGGATGTCGTATTCAAATTCATGTGGGAATGGTCTTATAAGATTGTTATAACCCAAGTTTACCACCTTCAATTCCTTAAGGGCTCCAAGTTTTCTAGGAATCATTCCATAAAAGGAATTGTTCCTTAAATTGCTGCAAAAAGGAATTAAGTGCACTGTGAACATTCTACTGATAGCATTAAGAATCAGAAGCTGTTTTTTTACTATCCTTGTTTTAGGATGTCTTACATTGACTTTATATACAGCAAATGTTGAAGTTCAGGCGCGAGTGTTCCCTCGAGACAAAGGTTTTCCAAGTTCCTGCAAATTTCAAATTAAGAGTGTATCAAACCAACAATATTCTGAAACCAAATGTCAAATAAATGTTCAGAGCAGGCTAACTGGTGGATCATTGATGTAAGTAAACGCAATTTATCGGCCTGCATTCTGATACATGGCCAAGAAACCGATTGGACAAAGGTTCTCTAACTTATGGATATTATATTTCCCGACTTATATTTTATCACCAAAAAACACGCAAAATGAATAAAGAAAGGCAAACGCCGCAGAAAAAAAAAATCCAAAATTTAATTCCCCCGAGACAAACCAGTAACATACATTTTCGTGTGAATCGTGTTTGTTCATAACATATATTCAAGGTTTCTTAGTACTAACCGATACTTTGTTGTCAAAAATTGTTCCAGCAAGATGGTATCGACTATGAAATTACTTATATTTGATCGAAAAGTCAGGGGTGGAGCATAATATTCTATTAAATGAGATTACATAATAACTCAGGGTCATGCTGGTTGAAGAATTAGAGAGGAATAAGAAGGTAATTACTCCGCGATCTCAGTCAATGGTTACTCACAAAGACATGGAGAGTACAAAGACACAAAGGAAAATGAGTTACTCACAAGGAAATCACGTGTCCGTCAGCACACTGAATTCCGAACCATGAACATGGACATGTTTCGTCAATATTTCCATTCCAACTTGTCAAGGCTTCAAATGGATCATTCACCACTCTTTCCTTGAACCTCAACAAAGCAATTCCTTTTTCATCCAAATACAAAAACGCACCAACCGTTTCATCAATCATCTTGTTCCAAAACATTATTTTATTACGATATAGTTTACAGAAAATGAAGTGTTAAATCTGAGCTGATTATCTAACGTTTACAAATAAACACTACTTAAATAACGTGCCAGTCTATCTAAAAATACATCAACATATCCCAATGTTTCAAGGATTCTCATTAATAATGGGTTGACCGGCCGCTGGGGGTCGAATATACACAAAATCACTCGTGGTGGGCGACACAGGAGTGATTTGAGACGACCCAATATAAAATTACGCCAAGAATTGCATCGAATGACAATTACTACACTCTTGGGCCCTGGATCTGTCAATTTTGAATCAAATACATCTTATTTCATTATGCCGTTGAAAGAATCAGCCTAACTTGACCAATTGTCTAAAACCCCACCATATGAACAAAGTCATGCTTGAGGTACTCATGTTTTCGGTTCAAATTCCGTCAGCATCAAATTTATCACTCCCTTTACATTAAAAAAAATAGTAGTTTTATAAAGTACGTACCTTCATCATTGAGAGACCAAATAAAGGAAACATAAAGCTGAATAACTCCAATGAAAACCAATATGATGAATCCATAGATGGACCAAAAATCATGCATTTTCCTGTTAGTTTTCTTAATTGTTTGATCAAAAATGTAGCCACCATCAAAAGTCTAACTATAAGTACCTACAAAACAACTAGGTTAGACCCAGTCTTCAAATTTAACATTATTTTCACAACAAACCAACAACATGTAAACATTCTAACTTAGACAAATAAAATGATTTGGACGAAGTAACATAGAAGAACAGTCTAACATGACTTTGCTCACCCTTTTATTTTTAAGGATTCTTGTCCATGAAAAAGTCCCTGTATTCTAACAAAATGAACAACCGTGTGTTTTCTAAGTAGAAATATTTGTGCAATTTGTTGGTGTAAGAAAAGTATTCCATTTAAGACATGGAAATTTTGTGCTTGGGAAGACTTTGTGAATCAAGGGAGTTGACTTTAAGAATTTCATTTAAACTTGGCAAAACGTTTGCCACAATTAAACAAAGGAATGTTTGTTTTCTGCGGTTTTTCTATTTACTAGTTTTAAACCCGTGCAAAAATGTAGATGACTTATTAAATCTGTATTATCCCAATTTGACAAAATGAATAAATAATTAAGCTGAAATACAAACAATTATTGTATAAGAATACCAGTTATGTACATCCTAATGTTTTTAGAGAAACTGACAACGTACTCCGTAATAAATTTTAAAAATTCAATATAAATTATATTAGGTATTGTATTAGATATCGATAGTTATTGTTATCGCAAATAAGAATATTAAAATCTCGCTAACTTGTAATTCTAACCCTTCAAAAAGCCACATGTAATTTCGAAGAGTTGGATAAGTGAGATTAATAATATAGGCAATTGTATAAATAACACTAATTTCATTAGTTAAATTGCTACTTCGCTATACCTTAAGAGTGTGTTTTAATTATTTTCTTCTCCAACCCTCAAACTCCATTGATGTAATTATGCCACTACCCATATATTAGAACTTGCCTTTTATTTAAAGTAGTTTAAAGACATAACTGTGTTCTTGTTTTGTGATTTTACAGTAGTTATTGTATGAGACGGTTTTATTATATTAACATAAGACGATCACAATGTGTAAAATATAACTTATTTATTAATATTAAATATATAATATTTTACAAAAAGTGAACCGTCTCATCATAGTGTAACACCGTATTAATTTATAAAACGGTCCTATAAAAAATTGGTCCCAAAATATATAAATGAGCCAAATTTACATACTCAAATCCACATATTTAACTATCACAAACTCTAACTCACTCCTCAACACTACAAAAAGAACATTGACATATCGCCCTATCTCTCGCCGTCTCACTCTCAATTCTCCATTTCACTACACAAATGCAAACCCTCTCCTTTTTACCCTATAAAAAAACAAATACAAAAACTTTAAAAAAAAAAAAACAAACCTTATATCACAACTTTCCTCTATTCATCTTTTACCTCACTTATTTACCAAACTCATCATTTCTTCACCAATTTTGTGATGGAACCATCTAAAGCGAAAATGTCTTTTTTGGAGCAAAATAGATGTATTTTTTACTGTTTTGAAATTAAAGACTACATGCAGTTATTATTCAATATTTTCGACTATTGATTTTTTAATCCTTTTTTTCGTTTCTCTTTTCATTGAATGTAATATTTTTTATTTTATTTTTCTTGTTCTAAAATATTTTTCTCAGTCGGCTTTTTTTTTCTACATATTATTCTTGAATTTATATTTGTCTTTAATTATTTCTCTTTTTGAAGTATTTGTCTCCGTATTTGTGCGTTTGTGGTGAATGAATCCAAAAATGATTTTGTGACATTTTTTTTTTCAGAAATGAATTTTCTTCATTATAAAATATAATAACACTCGTTTTTACCTTTTCGGACCTATATTTGATGTTTTTCTACATTTTTTATTTTGAATATACATGTAGTTTTTCATTATTATATGGCCCATAATTTTATTTCTACAATATTTTTATTTTTAATTAGAATGTCAAATATCAAATATCAAATTTTGACAATTGTCCATTAATTTTAAACTTGGATTATTTACATTTATAAGGTTGTGATATGTTCTACCCATATAGGAGACGTATGTGCACATTATTTTTTTAATTTGTTAGATGGTTGGGCATTAGTGAAAGTAATTAAATCTAATCAATAAACATAGAGGAGCTACAGTTGAGAAAATTTGCCTTCATATATATCAAAATTCAAAACAAACTGAAATATTAGAGAGAGTAATTAAATGAGTCTAATGAACAGGTGGTCCCTACTTAAAAGGTTTTTCCCTGAAAATGGGGAGTCAATGAGAAACCTTAAAAAGACCGAGCTTTTATATATTAAGGAGATAAGGAGATTTGTCAACACGGTGTGATACTCTAATATTTTTGGTATCCGATTAAGCCAAACTAGTATAAATATCGGGAGATGATAACGACAGAATCAATATTACTAACGCCAATCAAAACGTGAGAGAGTCAATAGTAAGATACTTTATATGTAGCTTGTATTTGAGTGACGTTAACAAAACTGTAGTGGCGTTATCACACCCCTAAATCTTGTCCTATGAATGCACCGTGCGTATTGAGTTTTTACTATGTATTTTTTAGTATACTAGTTTTAAAGAGTTTTTTTTCCAAAATGGGTCTCTAATCATAAGTAATTAAATAAATGGGTTGAGTTTCAACATATTATCCCAAAATGGGGCCACGTCACCACCGAAACTAGCCTCTGTATCCATTCACTCCCCCGCACAACGACCATAGCTAAGGTGTCGCTTGATCCAATTCAACCCGAACCTCAAAATACCATTTAAGAGCAAAACGCTCACCCGGGTAGCGACTTAAATCCGAGCAGCTAAGATGCAAGTCGCTATGCCTTCGATTCGGTTTCGAATCGGGTTAAGTCGGTTCGATCTAATTCGGGTTGACCTTATTTTTGGTTCCGGTTCGATTTCGATCGGGTTCATTTCAGTTAGCCACTTTTCATCAGTTTGTGATAGTTCGAGTCAGGTATGGTTCGGGTGAGTCAATTTCAGTTCAGTTCAGTCTCAGGTTACAATATTTGTAAGTTAATGGTAAACAATTTAGTTTAAATGTATCTTATACATTCAAATTTTAATGTAATAATTCATAATATCATTAATAAATAAAGAATAATTGAAAAACCCCTCAAATATGAGTTTATTTATGAAAAAAATAAATATTTTTGATTCAGGTCAATCAGTTCGATTCTTATCGGTTCAGATATATTCAGTTTCGGGTATCAATCGGTTATTATTGATTTCGATTCAATTTCCGTTCGATTCGGATTGAATCGGGTTTCGGGTAGTATTCAGGTTACCAATCTCGGGCTTTCGATCGGTTATCAATTCAGATATTTTCGATCGGTTTTTCGGTTGACTATATATACCGCAATGTACGGCTGACTGATCTAAGAGCGACACGTCAACTTTTTTGCAAAAAAAAAATAATTGGCTAAAACGTCAGCGGCAGGATTCGAACCTGCGCAGGCATAGCCCAACAGATTTCGAGTCTGTCTCCTTAACCACTCGGACACACTGACAAAGTTGATATTAGTAACAAACTAAACATACTTATAATCTATTAATAACACTGATACATAATTAAAAAACGCCCACCGTGGGGCTCGAACCCACGACCACAAGGGCTTTCTGTCTAAATCTCCTACCTAATTAAAATAGTATAAACTACTTATTAATGCGTAACCAGTTGAGACAAGATCCCCTCTACCTAAGACCTAGGTAGCACGGACACAGACACGTGGTACGACATCCCGTGTATTTAGGACACGGGACATATTATTTAAATTTAATAAAAAAAATATATATATATATAGAGGCAAGTTCTAATGAGTCCACCTTTAAAATTGAGTCCATGAGTCCTCATCTTGGCCATTGGATGAAAATGATGGAGGGACAAGATTAGAACAAGATGAAGGACCAAGATTAAAAGAAAAATGGATGGACAATATTAGAATAAAATGAAGGGACAAGATTAGAACAAAATGAGTGGGTTTTATTGACTTTCACCTACATTACGAGTGTAACTTCAACCATTATTTTTGTAACTTCAAGATAAAATGTGATTTTGACTATATAAATTTGAATTTATGTAACTTTAAACAAGTTTATGTGATTTTAGACTTTTTATGAGTATAACTTCAGTCATTACGAGTGTAATTTCAACCTTTTTTAGTGTAACTTTAAACTAAAATGTGATTTTGACTATATAAATTTGAATTTATGTAAGTTTATGATAAATTTATGTGATTTTTACCTTTTTATGAGAGTAACTTTAGTCATTAAGTGAGTAACTTCAACCATTATTTTTGTAACTTTAAATTAAAATGTGATTTCGACTATATAAATTTGAATTTATATAATTTTTAAACAAATTTATGTGACTTCAGATTTTTTATGAGTGTAACTTTAAGTTAAAGTATGATTTAATTTTAACATTTTTATAAGCGTAACTTTAACCTTTATTAGTGAAACTTCATTTATTAATTGTGTAACTGTAGTCAATTATAGTGTAACTCATGTTTAGGTGACTTTAGTCTTTTCTAGTGTAACTTCAGTCCATACTAATGTAACTTTAGTCATTAATTAAGTAACTTCAGTCCTTAATAAGGTAACTTTAGTCCATAATTGTGCAACTTTAGCCCATAATTGTGCAACTTTAGTACATAATTGTGCAACTTTAGTACATACTAGTGTAACTTCAGCCCATACTATTGTAACTTTAGTTCATACTAGTGTAACTTCAGCCCATACTATTGTAACTTTAGTTCATAATTTTGCATCTTTAGTCTATAATGATGTAACTTTAGATATAGAAACAAGCATTACCCTCCTCCTCCGTCACCAACAACTATAATCGACCAACAACAACAAAAAAAACCTAGATCTAAAAAATGAACAAACAAGATCCAATAAAAAAAAAAGAAAATAAAATAAAGAGATCTAAAAAAAATCCACCAAACCCAAAAAAAATGAGAACTAATAAACAAAATACGAGACCTAAATAAAAAACTAGAAAAACATAAGGAACTTTGAAAATTAAAAACGAGATTTTAAAAATAAAAAAGTGAATCAGAAAGAAAACAAAGTAGATGTAGAAAAAAATAAAAAATAAAAAAATGAGAAGTAAAGATGTAGAAAAAAATAAAAAATAAAAAAATGAGAAGTAAAATAAAAATAAAAAACATAAAAATCTGAAAAATGGAAAAAGAGATCTAAAATGGTGGTGGATTTTTTTACCTTATTTTTTTAGATCTAAAAATAAAATAAAAAACATAAGAAATTTCAAAAAAAAAAAACGAGATCAGAAAAAGGTAGTGATTGTTTTTTTACCCTTTTTTCAGATCTAAAATGTCGATGGTCGTTTTATTTTTCCAGATCTAAAAAATGAGACAGAATATGAAAGGGTACAAATTTGAAAAAAAAAACGAGAAGAGGAGGCGGCGGCAGGGGAGGCCGTCAACCCCCACGCACCCCCACCCTACGTACTTCCGCCCACCAACCAACACCAATAAGCATTTTTATTGAGATTCAAACACAAAAGGAGACCCAAATATTCCAGATCTGAAAAAATTGAGAAAAATTGATGTTGGTGGTGGTGGTTGGAGGAGTGGATGACGACGGAGGACGGCAAGGGAAGAGGTGGTGGTTTTGACATTTTTTTGTTAAGATATAGTTTTACTGGTGGTGTAAGAGAGGAGGGAGGTTGGTGAGTGGAGGTGGGGCGGCGGCAGAGGAGGGGCGGAGGCGGCGACAGTCGGAGTAGCGGCAGGTGGTTGGTTGAGAGAGGGGTGGCGGAGGAGGAGTAACGGTGGAGGAGGAGTGGCGGTGGAGGAGGAGTGGCGGCGGTGAAGGCTCGGTGGTAGTGAGGGAATTAGAGGGTTTTTTGGGTTTTTTTTAGAGGGAGAAGGGAGGTAGAGAGAGTGGGATATGTGAAAATGAGAGAAATGTAGTGAGTGGAGGATATTTGTATTAGGGTTTGAAGGGATTGGATTGTGTGTATCTCACAATCCTAGCCTTCCATTTTGTTTTAATCTTAGCCCTTCATCCTCCTAATCTAAGGGCTTGAATGAGGACTCAAGGACTCAAATATACTAAGGGGACTCATTTGAACCCACTTCTATATATATATATATATATATATATATATATATAATTAGGATCACGTGAGTCCACCCTATCTTTTTGAGTCCGTGAGTCCATGATTCAATATCACAAGTTATACTAAGCAATATCACGGGATATACTATACAATATCACACCCCTGAACCACTTTTTCGCGCACTAACACCAACTTTTGTTTTCATACTTTTTTTCACACCAATTGATTCCAATACCGAAGCTCCGACAAACACCATCATTCTCTCGCCCTCTTTAGCCGGAAAGTCATTACTATCGGTGTTTCACGGAAAATTATTGTATATAGCTTCTTTGCTTCTGACATTTTTCTTCATAACTCACAACGAGAGCCCTAATCTAACGACGACAATAACAAGTTTTTTTGCGATTGGGGGTGGTGTGAGCTCCGAGTAGGAGTAATGTGTAAGGGTGGAGGAATGTGAAGATTGAAAAGAAAACACGGGATAATTAATAGGTGATGATGGTGCCGAATAATTGTTTGCTTGTGTCATCTAGGTGCTTGGATATGTCGCCGTTACTAGTGGGTGGGTGGTCGTCGTCAACGACGAGTAGTATTACATATAATATTTTTCACCCTTCTGTGCTGATTTTTTTCGTGATATTGTTTAGAGTAACCAGTGATATTGTTTTGTGTGATCTGTGATATTGTATAGCTGGACTCACGGACTCAAATATTTAGGTGGACTCACCGGATCTTGCCTCTCTCTCTATATATATATATATATATATATATATTATAGTTATAAATAACGTGTTATTTTATTTTTATATTAGTATTTGATACTAAATGTAAATCGTTGGAGTTAAAACTTGACTTTGGAATTCATTCTCATTTCCCAGCCAAACTCATCGTCTATTCAATCTATTTAGTCTTTCGACCTCTCATTCCTTATTTATAGGTGTCTGAGTGTCCGTGTGTCCGACACGGAGTCGAAAACGGGACGGCTGATTAGCAGGAGTGTGAGATACACACAATCCAATCCCTTCAAACCCTAATTCTTGTGACAACCCTCGCGAATGCGGAAATAAAACATACAAGCATGTGATTTAATAAGCGGAAATACGGTATTTTAAAAACCTTTATACATGCAAGATAAGTATACGAGGAGTGTCAAATTACAAACCGAATACAAAATACTATAAGATAAGAGACGTAGTCTCTCAAAAGGGTAACAATGTCAAAGTGATTAGCAAACTAGCTAATTAACGACTAGAGGTGAATCTTCCAGGGACAACGCCCGCTAGCTCACACCCGAACCCAAAATAGCATAAGCAAAAAATCCATCCAAATCAAGCAACCTGTTCATCCATGAAAAACATGAACGCCACAGGCAGTGGGGAGTAACTCCGGGTTCTCCCAACCATATCACATTAAACGTACATAAAAGTAAATACAAAAGTAGAAGCATGCATATATAGATATACATGTGAGATACGATAAGGATAAATAGGTAATTCAATATATAATGATAAGAGCATATGGAATACAAATCCGAATCCATCGTGTTATACAAAGACTCGGGGAAGACACTCTTAGGCAACCGAATACGCTCACTAGGGCTTACATCTCACCGTTAGCGGTATAAGTTTGATAAGATTGAGACTCGACAAACAAACCATGCCAAGTCATGCAATGACCATGAATAAACGATCATGTAATCACGCATCCAAACACAAAGATACCAAGACGACATCTCTCACGGTAAATGAAACGCACTAGCACCGTGTACATGGCAAGTATGATTAACAAGCATCCACGAGATAAGCATTTCCATGAACGCATACACGATGACATTTCGTATATGTAGACTAATTTCCTCCTGGTAGGACGACGATAATAATACGGTTCCTAGTCTAAACCTGGCCAGACTCTCGGAATAAACGTGTTCCGATTCGACAAGCGATGACGTTTCGCATCAAGACTCGGGTCAATCCAGACGTGCCGAGTTACCCCAAATCGGTCGATAATTCACGAAAGAGGCGGAAAAGAGCTCAAGCCACATAACAAGCGGTACGCTACATGCAAATAACACCACCTCGCAAGTACACAACATTTGACGGCCGGGTCGATCAACACAAAGCGTTCAACTCCCAACAACATCGTCGTATGCCCACTACACATGCAATTAAGCAGTAGGATACATCCCCATTCTGACATTCCAGGCTTACGAACGTGGAGGTAGCCAAGGAAATGAGAGCACAAAGCACAAGACAAAATAGTGCTCAAACCGTAACATTTGTAAAACCGACTCAAAGTGGAACATACCAAAAATCGTCACAAAACATGTGATACAAGCGAATGAAATATCATATATTCGAAACATTAATAATTAAAGTCATTCCGTAAATTTATACGATAAATGAACCATCGGAAATATTATAAATGAAAACCGTAAACAAAATTTACAAAGAACTTCCAGCAGGTGCCAGCCGGTCACCCGGCTAAGGCCATGTATCATATGAAAAACCAAGTGAATTGTCAGTGTGTCCCAGCCGGTCAGGTGGACCGGCTGCCGGCTACCCGGCTGGGACCAAGGGTATTATGAAAACCAAGAAGGAAAAGAGGGGTGTCTCAGCCGGTCGGATGACCGGCTGCCGGTCGGTCGGCTGAGACCAATGTCATGCTTCAAAATCACGTAACAACACAAAAATATAAAGCCACTGCCCCAGCCGGTGGTCTGACCGGCTGCCGGTCGACCGGCTGGGGTCCATATGAACGAAAATCATCAACATTCATCCATGTTCAATATTCAACCAACATCAACTATTAGCATAATTCATCCATTCTCATATGAATTCTCAACAAACAACATATACCATCATCAACACAATTACTAAGCTCACTAATCATATTCTAAATACGATTCCTAGCATAGAAAACACGTAAATGATATCGAGTAACCCTTCACCGTTACCTTTATGCGTCTTCACTCCGCTTCAAGATCCTCTTCGATTAAGAAATAGTCTTTGTCGGGATCTTGAAGGTCACCACCTACAAATAGTTAATAAAAGATGAATTCACTTCACCTTAAGAAAGACGGAAAGTTTGAAAAGCGAGAAAGACGGTAATTTTATTACCAATACGGATAGAGGAAGCTAAGAGGGGAAGAATAAGACGAACTTACGAAAATTTGGGCGAGAAACGAACGAGTTATGACGAATCTAAGGCTGGAAGATTATGGAAGTTAGGTTTTGGGATTTCTTAAGGAAGAAGAAAGAGTTGTGTTTGTGTTGGAATGAAATAGGTTAAGGGGAGTATGAGATGTGTAAGGGAAAAAGTCAACAAAAGTCAAAGACGGCTTAAGACGGGATTTACTTGAAATCTCGCGTAATATCCAAATACGAACTCGGAAATTCTAAATTCGACTCGGAAAATTAAATTCTAAATAAAAACTAAAATTCGATGAAAAGTATCCGTAAAATATTTTTACTAGAAAAATAGGGTACATTTCCGGGTGTTACAATCACCCCACCTTTAAAAAAGTTTCGCCCTCGAAACTTGAGTGAAAGAAAAATACCTTACTCGAAAAGACTCGGATATTTACTACGCATAGAAGCTTCAGTTTCCCAAGTCTCTTCTTCGACATTAGCACTTCTCCATAATATTTTCACCAAAGGAACTACTTTACTTCTCAACTTTCTATCCTTACGATCTAGGATACGGATCGGCTTCTCTTCAAAGGATAAATTCGGTTCAAGCTCGGGCAAATCCCTTTGAAAGACATGGCTTGGATCACTAACATACTTTCTCAATTGAGAAACATGGAAAACATCATGAACCTTAGCCAAATTCGGCGGCAAATCCAACTTATAAGCAACGACACCAATCCTTTTCACAATATCAAAGGGTCCAATGTATTGCGGGAATCAATTTTACCCTTAACACCAACCTTTTTACACCCTTCATAGGCGACACCTTCAAGAACAATTTATCACCAACTTCAAACTCTAAAGGCCTTCTTCGGATATCGGCATAAGACTTTTGACGGTCTTGAGCGGCTTTCATTCTATCACGAATGACCTTCACATTATCAATGGTTTCAACAAGAACATCGGGGCCTAAATCACGATTGTCACTCAATTTATTCCAACATATAGGACTCCGACATTTCCTTCCAAAAAGAGCTTCATATGGAGCCATCTTGATAGATGCATGATAACTATTGTTGTAAGAAAACTCCACCAACGGTAAACTCTTTTCCCAACTAGACTGAAAGTCAAGAGCACAAGCTCTAAGCAAGTCTTCTAAAGTCTGAATAGTCCTCTCAAGCTGACCATCCGTAGCGGCATGAAATGGCAAAGTAAATCATAAACAACTTACTACCCAGGCCTCTTGCAAAGCTGTCCAAAATCTCGAACAGAATCTCGGATCTCGGTCGGATATAATCTCCAAAGGAACACCATGGTATCTAACAATTTCATCCACATAAACCTTTGCTAAACGATCCAAATTCCAAGTTTCTTTGATCGGAATAAATCTAGCACACTTGGTCAATCGATCAACAACAACCCAAACGACATCTTTACCTCCAACGGTTCTCGGCAAAGCCATAACAAAATCCATAGAAATAGATTCCCACTTCCATAGCGGAATAGCCAACGGTTGTAGCAATCCACCGGGCCTCTTGTGTTCAATCTTCACTTGTTGGCAAGTCAAACATCTTCCAACATAAGAAACAACATCACCCTTCAAGTTTGGCCACCAAAACTGTAGCTTCAAATCCTTGTACATCTTATCACCACCGGGATGAATAGAATACGGGGAAAGATGAGCTTCATCAAGAACTCGCTTCCTCAAATTTAGAGCATTAGGCACAAAATAAACGACCATGGAAACGAAGAACACCTTCATTATCAAACTTGAAATCTTTACCTTTACCTTCAAGAATTCTGGCTTGAATAGACTTGTAGGTAAGATCATCAACGTGGCTTTCGCGAATTTCACGGAGAAGAAACACAGGCTCGGCAACTCATAGCACCAACATGAACAAATCCACGCTATTACCAAACTCACAAAATCAATCTTCGCAAACTCGGCACCAAAAGATCAAACAGGTCAAACATGCAAAGCATTCAAAGCATGAGAAGCTTTCCTACTAGAGCATCGGCAACAACATTAGCCTTCCCTTCATGATACAATAACTCAAAATAATAATCGTTCACCAATTCCAACCATCTTCTTTGCCTCATATTCAACTCTTTTTGAGTAAATATGTACTTCAAACTCTTGTGATCGGTGAAGATACGACAATGAACTCCAATTAAATAATGCCTCCATACTTTCAAAGCATGAACAACAGCAGCCAATTCTAGATCATGAGTAGGATAGTTCACTTCATGAACTCTCAATTGCCTAGAAGCATAAGCCACCACCTTCCTATTTTGCATGAGAACACAACCTAATCCCATCTTAGAAGCATCACAATAGACATCAAAGTCTACTCCATCTTCAGGCAAAGTCAACACCGGAGCGGTAGTTAACCTCGTCTTTAATTCTTGAAACGCATTTTCACAAGCTTCATTCCATAGGAATTTGGTTTCCTTCTTCAACAATTGAGTCATAGGTCTAGCAAGCTTAGAGAAATCTTTGACACATCTTCTATAATAACCAGCTAAACCAAGGAAACTTCGAATCTCTCTAATATCAGTCGGACTCTTCCAATCAACAACGGCCTCAATTTTGGAAGGATCCACCATAACACCTTCTTTAGAAATTACATGCTCAAGAAAGGACACTTTAGGTAACCAAAATTCACACTTAGAGAACTTAGCATACCACTTTTGACGACGTAGAACACCCAAAATAATCCTCAAATGAATAGCATGCTCTTCTTCAGACTTGGAGAAAATAAGAATATCATCTATGAATACCACCACACACTTGTCAAGATATTCACTAAATGTGCGGTTCATTTGATCCATAAAGATAGCAGGAGCATTGGTCAATCCAAATGGCATTACTTTGAACTCATAATGGCCATACCTCGTACTAAAAGCGGTCTTTGGAATATCAACATCTCTAACCGGAAATTTGATGATAACCCGATCTCAAATCAATCTTGAAAAATGTAGAAGAAGCAACCTTTAAATGATAAATAAAATCTTCAATGCTAGGTAAATGATAACCTATTCTGATTGTAATCCGATTCAATTCACGATAATACGATACACAACCTATAGAACCATCCCCCTTCTTCTTCACAAAAAGGAACAGGAGGGACCCCACGGAGAGGCCACTTGGTCGAATATAAAGCCTTTTCAATAATATCACACCTGCTTATTAACCTATCAATTCAGAAGGAGCAACCATACGATAGGAGCTTGGCAATTGAACAGAAACAGGGACAAGATACAATAGAGAATTCGAATCCTCTAGGGAGAATCCGGGCAAATCGTCTGGAAATACATCAATAACTCTCGAACAATAGGCACATCTCCAAAACTTGGCAACGAGGTATTTGAAGAAGTCACAACACACAAGAATGCTTGGTAACCTTTTCTAACCATACTTACCAACTTCAAAGCGGAAATTAAAGACACACCTTTACGGGGATGAGATCCCTTATAGGTTATTCTAACACCTAAAGGACTCTTTAAAAAGATCTTTTGATCGCGACCCTCGAACCTAGCATGATACATAGCTAACCAATCGATACCTAATATAATATCAAACTCTCCTAAAGGAAACTTAAGGAGATTCGCGGGAAAGATAGAACCCGAAATAGATATAGGTACATTTGGATAAAGAGTTGAACAAGAGATAATATCTCCGGATGGTAAGGATATGGAAGTATCCTCACTAGATGTTGGCTTGATTGATAATTTATTAGCATAGGGTGAAGACACAAAAGACATTGAAGCACCGGTATCAAATAAAATAAGACACGGTTGCTCTAAGATTGAGAACATACCCGTAATAATCTCAGGATGAGCATCGGCTTCGGCACGGCTCATGACAAAGATTGAACCCTTAGGCTTAGGAGGAGGGGGCAACTTTCGATCGGGGCAATCTTCGTAACGATGACCACCCTTTTGACAAAAGAAGCACACATAAGGTCGGTTGGAACAAGTTCTACCGGGATGTAGAGGAAGTCTACACCGGTTGCAAAAATGACCTTGCGGTTGAGCTTGAGGAGCATAAGGCTTATGAACCACATTTGACGTAGCTCTAGGAATAAAAGGAGAAGGATTCCTTGAATTGGCATTGGAAGAAGGATTAAACCTCCTCTTGTTAGCATAGGAATTAGAGGAAGACGGAATAAATGGCCTCTTCCCAAAGGCATTCGGCCTAGGAGCATAAGAAGGAGCGGGATTGTTCATTAAAGCTTCATCCCTTATAGCCTTCATTGAATTTTCAGCCCACAAGGCATCGTCGTAGAGATCTCCAAAGGATGCGGTACCTCTTCTCACTTTACTTTGGAGAACGGCATTCAACTTATTACGGTAGTAGAATGCACGATCTTCATCATCACGAATAAGCCTCGGCGCAAAGTGAGCGAGCTTATTAAACTCCGTAGTAAAATCTTGAGCCGATAGGTTGCCTTGCCTAAAATCTATGAATTCCTTGAGCCTTTGTTGTTTAAGCTCTTTGGGATAAAACCTACTCTCCACCAGAGCCTTAAAGCAAGCCCAGTTGAAGTCCTCTTCAAGAGTTGCGGTGGCACTTGTGATAGCCCACCAGTTGTCTGCTTCCCGCACTAGAAAGTGCTTTGCAATCCTCACTTTATCCTCTTCCCGGACTTGGTAAAGATCAAACTGCTTTTCCATCTCCCGGAACCAATCGGATAGCTCCGTAGGATCCGGTTCACCACCATAATGCACGATCTTACTCCTTGCAATTTGACCCGCCACCCATGCATAACCACCTTGTTGATTGTTCTCCCTTCTAGGGTGAACTTGGTTGGCATTAGCTAGAGCGGCATCTTGCTGATTCTTCAGCACTTGAGCAAGAGCCTCCATCATAATATTATCAGCTACACGCGGTCTAACCATCTTCATAAGAAACAAAGACCAATTAAGTTATCCTATCAATTAGCAAAAACAAATAGACTACCAAATAAAGTCCTTAACTTCTACCCAACTCTCTCATTTATTATTTCAAGGTCAAGTAGTTTAATTTAGGGTTCACGTGTGTGCGTCGGGAGCGAGCAAAGCTCTGATACCAACTGTGACAACCCTCGCGAATGCGGAAAGATAAAACATACAAGCATGTGAAAAGATATGCGGAAATACGGTATTTTAAAAACTTTTATACATGCATTGTAAATAAAACGAGAGGTGTCAAATATTACAAACTAAAAACGGAATATACAATAAAGAGACGGGGTCTCTTCAAATGTTAGCAAAGAACAAGTGTTTAATAAAAACTAGCTACTATCGTCTAGAGGTGAACTTCCAGGGACAACGCCCGCTAGCTCACACCCGAACCCCAAAAAGTCACATCCAAAAATCATCCAAGCAGGAAACCTGTTCATCCATGAAAAACATGAATGCCACAGTCAGTGGGGAGTAACTCCGGGTTCTCCCAGCCATATTACATCAAACGTACACATAAGGTAATACAAAAGTAAAGCATGCATATATACAGATATACATGTGAGTTGCGATAAGATTAGATAGGCAATACTATAGATATAATGATAAGATCATGTGGAAATCAAATCCGTAACCATCATGTTATTCAAGACTCGGGAAAGACACTCTTAGGCAATCGAATACGCTCACTAGGGCTTGCATCTCACCGTTAGCGGTATAAGATTGATAAGATTGAGACTCGACAGACAAACCAGTCAAGTCATGCGATGATCACATAAAACCAACATATTATCATCCATTCACGAACCAAGACAATGACGGTGTCCAATCATGCAATGACCATGAACAAGATCATGAAATCACGCATTCAAAGAACGACACAAGACGACAATTCTCACGTAAAATGAAACGCACTAGCATCGGTCCCATTCAATAAATGATTAAAAGGCATCCACGGGATAAAGCATTTCCCTGACCATATACACGATGCTCTTTCGGATATGTAGACTAATTTACTCCTCTTGGTAGCACGACGATAATAAATTCCTGTCCTAGTCTAAACCTGGCCAGGATCTCGGAATAAACGTGTTCCGATTCGACATGCGATAAACGTTTCTCATCCAAGACTCGGGCTTACAATATATATGCCGAGTACCCCAAATTCGGTAGATCAATTCACGAAAGAGGCGGAAAAACAGCTCAAGCCTCATTACAAGCGGTACGCTACATGCAAATAACACCACCTCGCAAGTATACAACATTTGACGGCCGGGTCGAACAACGCATAGCGTTCAACTCCCAACAACGTCGTCATATGCCCACTAACACATGCATTTAAGCAGTAGGATACCTCGCCGTTCCGACATTCCAGCCTTACGAACGGAAAGGTAGCCAAGGGAATGAGAATACAAAGCACAAGACAAAACCGTGCTCAAACCGTAACATATATGAAAAACCGACTCAAAGTGGAACATATCGAAAACCGTCACAAAACATGAGATACATGCGAAAGAAATATCATATAACCGAAGCATGAATATTATAAGACCTTACGTAAAATTTCACGGTAAACCGATCATGCGAACTATTATAAATCACGAGTTTTTGAAAATAAAGGAAATGCATACAGCCGTGTTCCAGGCCGGGCAACAGACCGGCGGCCGGTGGGCCGGCTCAGAACACAGGCAAAATCCCAAAAACAGAGAAAAGGGGTCTGGGCCGGTCAGTCGACCGGCGGCCGGTCGACCGGCACAGAACATCACAACAAAACCAACACTTCAACACTGATGTGTTCCAGGCCGGTGGGTTGACCGGTGGCCGGTTGGCCGGCCTGGAGCACCATATCATGCAAAAACCAAAATTTCCAAATGAGTTTCTGATGTGTTCCCAGCCGGTGGTCAGACCGGCGGCCGGTCGACCGGCTGGGAGCACTTCTTCACCCGAGAGCTTCCAAAACTCAACCAAATCATTTCCAAATCATTTCAATTCTCATATATACTTCAAATAATCATCAACAATCAATATATATCATCCATATTCATCATATAACATCATTTACTAATCATAGCATGGATGCTAATCTTCCTACTCGTAATCTAATACGATTCTCTAGCATATAAACATATAAAACACGTAAGTAATACCGAGTAACCCTTCACCGTTACCTTTGAGCGTCTCTAATGATCGTCAAGCTCCTCTTCTATAAGGAAATAGTCTTTGTCGGGATCTTGGAGGTCGCCACCTACAATTAGATCGTAAAAAGATGAATAAAGTTCATCTTGAGAAAGACGGAAAGTTTGAAAAGCGAGAAAGACGATGATTTTAACATCTACGCGGATAGAGGAAGGTACGGGAGTAAGAATAAGATAAACTTACGTAAATTCTATCGAGCAACGAAGAAGTTATGCGAATTATGAAATCGAAATCAAAGAGGGAAATTGATTTCTTAAGGAAGAAGAAAACTAGGTTTGATTTTGTGTTTAATGAGATTTTAGGTTAAGGAAGGGAGTTGTGTGAGATGTGTAGAGAAAAAGTCAAAGGCGATTACCAAAGTCAAGAAAAGTCAAACTAGACTGAAGACGACATTTTCATGAAATCTCGCAGAAATTCCAAATACGAACTCGGAAATTCAAAATTCGACTCGGAACTTAAAAAGATAATTTAAAACTTAAAATTACTGAAAAGTATCCGTAAAATATTTCTACTAGAAAAATAGGGTACATTTCCGGGTGTTACATCGTGTGCCACAAGCATGAATCATCTACAGTAGCTTTCATGCACGTAAAGGAACTTGTAGTGACTTTGTTTAAATCAATCATATACATGTTCCTTTTACGTAGGCCTTCTATAATAACATTACTAGTACCTTCAATTATGATGCTACTAACATTTGAATGAAAAGCGACATTATTGCCTATGTCACATAATTGAGAGATACTTAGCAAGTTGTGTTTAAGACCATTTACAAGATAGACATTACTAATAGCATGTGAATAAGATATACCAATTTTACTTACACCGATTATCTTGCCCTTCTTGTTGTATCCAAAAGTGACCTTGCCACCGTCGAAGGGCTCTAGTGAAAGAAACAAATTCTTATTTCCGGTCATGTGTCTCGAACAACCACTATCGAGATACCATTAATTATTTTCTTTCACTATTATCTGCAAGGGAATCAAATACAACTTTTAGGTACCCAAGCTAAGTTGGGTACTTTACGGTTAGTAAATCTGTAAATTTGATCCTTCTTAACCCATACCTGTTTTACAATTCTTTTGGTCTTAACATAGGGTTATCTAGGTTTATTATAGTACATTCTAGGTTTTCTATTGTTGTGACGCACACTAGGTTTGAATGACTGCTTTTGATTCACATTAACTTTGGATGATGAAGGTTTTGATGTGTAATCGAAAGGCATGTCATAAAACCATCTGAACTCATTGTTTCTAAATTCTTCACGTTCAGGTCCAGGTTCAGACTCATTAACACTGGACACGTCAAGTTCTTTAACAGAATCATCTTGATTTTTGTTGTCATTGACATATTTAACAAAATTCTCTTTAACATGACTAGTGTGACCACAATAATTGCAAATCAGATATTCTGAAAGATTGACATATTTCCTTCTTCTGAAATCACGGTCAGAAGGAGTGGATTTTCACTTATGATGGTCTCTGCGACTATAACATTCATGTCCTAGACCTATCTTCATGTTATTGTTAGTCTGTTCGGTAAGGAAGTTTAAGACTTTCTGACTTCCTTCCCATTTATCATGAACTTTTCGTACATGTAGGAGCAATTCCTTCAGGGACTGAATTTCTTTTTCACATATCGAATGGTCTACATTTGAGTCTTTGGAGGGATTTTTCTTTTTAAAGTTTTCACGAAAATCATTAAAGCGTTTGTTCAAGATAAATTTCTCCTCATTATGTTGATCTTTGGCTTGGGAGAATTTAGCCTCTACATCTTTCAATTGCTGAGAAAGAAAGCGTTTTCTTTCTTGTGATCAATGATAGCAACTTGTTTCGCCTTAGCTTCAGATTTTAAAAGCTCGTTGACTTTCTTCAATTCTAAAGTTATAGCCTCATTAGCTATAGCTTTGCCTTGAAGATGCTTAATGTTGAGCTTTAACTCTGATATTATAACTTCATTAGCTATAACTTTAGACTCAAGAGCCTCTTTCTCAACATTTGTCATGTTTGAAGTTGTAGCTGGAGTAGCCATAACTTTAGATTTGAGCTTTTTAGCTTTGGCCTTTAGAAGTTGGTTTTCCTCAGCAATGTCAAGAATTTGTTACTTAAGGTCTTTTAATTCTAGACTATGTTCATGACAATGTTCTAGGGTTTCTTCAAAGTACTTAACTAAAGACTTCTTAGACAATTTTCTTAACTTGTTTTTTAAGTTCAAGATGACTAACCTCTTCATCATCTTCTGCATCTGATTCTGAATCTGAATCACTGAAAAGGCACATCTCAGATTCACTCGAGTTGTCGCTGTTAGAAATTAGGTCAAAACAAACGTTGCTCAGACATAGGTTGGCAACTTCTTCTTCCTCTGACTCGTTTTCTTCTGTGTCGAGATCTCCCTAGCAATAAGCCATCATGACTTGCTTGAATTCCTTCTTGGTTTTGTCTCGTAGATTTTTGTCTTTGATTTTCTTCCAGGTAGGGCAATCCTTAATCATATGATCATTGTCCCCACACTTGAAGCAACCACGACTTGAGGGAGACCCTTTTGACTCGATTGGCTTCTTATAAGATTTTTTAGTGTTATTTTTAGGCGTTTTTCCTTGTTTTCGATTAAAGAATTTTTTCTTAAAACGCTTAGCAAATAACATTGTTTAATCTTCAAGATCTGAGTCTTGTTTTTCACTAGACTCAGCTTGTAAAGCCACTTTCTTACTATTTCTATCGTTTGCCTCATCCTCATCAGGAGTAATCTCGTGACACATTAGGGTTCCGAGTAGCTCTTGATAGGATAGGACAGATAGATCCTTACATTCCTCAATTACCGTCACCTAAGGTCTCCATCGTCTGGACAAACTTCTAAGGATCTTTCGAGCAATTTCCTCGGAGTCAAAAGTTCTTCCAAGATTTTTCAATTCATTAATGATACTAGAGAAGCGAGTGGACATGCTATTAAGCGATTCATTTTACTCCATAGAGAACAATTCGTATTTTCGCATTAACAATGCAATACGTTGCTTTTTGACAACAGTTGTTCCCTCATAGGCTAACTCTAGACCATCCCATATTTCCTTGGCAGATGAACTAGATGAAAATCAATCAAACTCGATAGCAATCATGCCGTTTTGTAACAAACTTATTGCTTTTGAGTTTTTCTCAGCTTTCTTATAATCCGCCTCAACAGAGTCCTCTTCTTTCTTTTCGGTGGAAGTGCCAGTAATAGATCCAAGCATGATCTTATTAGGGCCATTCTGAATGATTGGCCAGCACTCCCAATCGTTACCCTTTATGTAATGGGTCATCATATTTTTTCATAAACTATAGTTCTTCCCATTGAATACGGGACACTATAAGTATTTGGAATCCATTAAAATAAAATTAAATGCAGCGGAAAATTAATAAATAAAGAGATAAAAACGGATCAGACTCCTTGCTGTAAGGCAATCAAGAGCACGAGGCTCTGATACCAATTGTAGAGTCTATTGATCGAATACGAAAGAGGGGAGGTGAATTGAGTATTAAATACTAGCCCCACTTTTTTTACTTATATGATATGTAATTAATTATTTTATTTTATTGAATAAAATCAACTAATTAATTAATAAAAGTAATATGCAAGTAACGAAATAACGAAAAAGTAAAGAGAGACACAAGCCATTTTTGAAGTGGTTCAGTTTCACAAGTCGAAACCTACGTCCACTATTCTCGATTAATAATCTTTAGTACCTCTCTACGGATTACAAAATTATAAACCCATTCGTATAATCAACTATGATTATAACTCAAGGTCAATATCGCTAAATACTTTATACTATCTTACGTTAATAAGAAAGTACAATATAACTCACAAAACTTCTCGTTAAAGAACAAGTAAGATTATGTGATGTACAATTATCCAATATCACACGAGCGATTGACAATAATTGATGCACGACTTTTTTCGAAAAACAAACAAAAAAAATAATAAATATTTTGCTCAAAGTTTGTTTAAAATAAATTTGTAAAATTCTCTCAATTGTATATGAAGTCGTGTTGAAAGAATATTATGGAAGGAGTATTTATAGTAGAAGCATAGGAGATATAAAATCTAAAACCCTAGGTTTCTCTTTAAGAAATATATTTTTTTTTAATATCTCAAAATATTGTTGTAAAGATATTATTAGAATCCTAGGTTGATGCAAACAAGGAAACGTGCCATAGAGGCCGATTTCCTCATCATGACGCAATCCTAGGTGTTTGCTTAAGAGCACGCAACCCTAGGAGGCACAAACCCTAGGTTTCACGAAACCTTAGGTGGCACAATCACTAGGTGGGCTTATTAGGTTAACAACAAATTGAGATAAAATGTATTACAAACCCTAGGTAGCATGACAACTCATAAGTTGTATTACTAACCTATAGAATCTCATAAATACATTATCTATTAAAACTTTTGATAAATATAAAAATACTCTTTCTCTTTTTGAAAACATTTAAAAGAATTATTTCCAAAATTATGCATCAACTTTATCATCCAAAGTTATAGGTGAAATAACTATAAATTTGAACTTAGTATGTAAAGTTATAAGTGAAATAGTTATAACTTTACAAACATAAAATCACTCTAATGGAATAGTTACCAAATGACGACCTATATTATCTAATCTTCACAAAGATCTTCAGTATACGGATCATCTCTTCATCTTGATCACAAAGACCCTCCGTCTTGAGTCTTGTGTTATTTGAAGTAGATCTTGCTTGAATTGTTTCTTCAATGTTATAACCAAAGTAGCTATAACTTTGCATATGAACTTCCAAAGTTATACCTCAAGCTCATATAACTTTGTCTCACAGAAATCTTCAAAGTTATGCATTAAGCTCCTATAACTTTGATCTCCTTTTTTGTAATTGTTGTTAGCTATGATAAGACTAAAGCACACAATTACATGCATATGATATATCAATTAAAGCACATTATCAAGTAAATACGTTTCATTGTCAAAACTATAAAACAGGTCCAACATTGCTTATTCTAACCGGGACATCCTCCAAGACAGCCAAAGGTTGCTTTGTAGATCGATCCACCATTTGATGTGTGATTTTGGTGTTTGAGTTCTCCCATACCAAGCTTCTCACATACGAAATAGGCATCACACTGAAACTTGCTCCCAAGTCACACAAGGCCTTGTCA
Source organism: Heliosperma pusillum (assembly GCA_022085475.1). Classification (NCBI taxonomy): domain Eukaryota; kingdom Viridiplantae; phylum Streptophyta; class Magnoliopsida; order Caryophyllales; family Caryophyllaceae; genus Heliosperma; species Heliosperma pusillum. The sequence continues at coordinate 5,946 of JAIUZE010014156.1, read as the reverse complement.
ATTTGTGTGGAGCCTATAGTGCATTGGATAGAAAAACTACCCGAATTTTTAATTTTGGAGGAGTTGGGTTTTCTAGAAAGGCATTACAGTCTTTGCTGAATGCCACAGTTTCAACTCCATTCAAAGACTTCTTTCTTGTGAGGATATCTTTCATGAATTTTGCATATGCAGGACTTGAGTGATTAGATCGGTGAATGGTCTGGAAATTTTCAAGTTTTTGACAATGTCCATGAACTTTCCAAGTTGCTTGTCTAACTTGGTCTTTGATTGTCTACTAGGAAAAGGAAGCCTTAGCACTATAGGCTCCTCAACCATCTTGCTTTTTGTTTCATCCACAATCTTTTTTTCATTGACACTTTGTTCACTTGAAGAACTCTCCTCTTCCTTGTCATCCAACTCAATAACTTCATTTTAAACCTATACTTAATCTACCACTTTCTCTCCCTCACAATTATCATCTTCATTTGGCATCTTTGGACCCTCATAACGCTTTCCACACCTCAATTGTATGGCATTGGCGGTTTCATTCTTGGGTGAGTTACCTTATGGAGGCAATTGACCTTTCCCCCTAGATGAACTCCCTGATGCTATTTGAGTCACTTGTGTTTCAAGCATCTTGTTGTGGGCTAGGATGATTTTTATGATGATATCTTTTGCTTGATTGTCTTTTTCCAATTGGAGGACCGCGTTTTGAAGGTCAAAGGAATGGTCCCCAACTTGTTGTTGCATGAGAGGTTGATTTTGTGATGGTGGGTTGTATTGTTGTTGATTTTGATTGAATTTTTGTTGGTTGTAGGAAGGTTTATTTTGGTTGTATTGTGGTCTTTGGAAGTTTTGTCGATTGTTTCTTAGGGGTGGGACAACATATGATTGTTGTAGTTGAGGATTTTGGACATTTTGGCTTCTGTATGAGAGATTTGGATGGTTCTTTATGTTCTCATTGTAGAATTTGGATTAATGGTTTCCTTGTCTATAAGATTGGAAAGCATTCACTTGTTCAACGGATCTCCTACAATCTTAAGAATCATGGTCATATATCCCACAACATTCACATACCCCTTGAGGAAGACTTGGTGCCATCACCATAGCATACACTTGTTACTTAGGTTGTTGAGAATATGAGCTTTGAGATTGTTGGACATGAGCCATGTGCTTATCCATCTTGAGATTCATGGCCTCCATGTAAGAGCTTAATTGGGCTCTAAGTTCGGCACTAAGTTGAGTGACGGAATTGACCTCATGTATTCCCCCCCTAATAGCTTTTCGTGGCCTGCTAAATTGAGAGTTATGGGCCACCATCTCTTCTATTCTACCCCAAGTTTTATCATCTTCAACCTTGGTGAATCTCCCATTAGAACCCATGTTCAAGATCCCTCTTGCATCTTCATACAACCCATTCCAAAATTGTTGCACCAAGAACCATTCACTTAACCCATGATGGGGGCATGATCTTATTATCTCCTTGAATCTTCTCATGCCACATAGAGAGTTTCATCATCACGTTGCTTGAAACCGGTAATTTTAGATTATAGCATGTTGGTTTTCTCCGGTGGATAGAACTTTTGGTAGAATGCTAGAGCCAACTTCTTCCATGAGTCAATCCCTTGAGCAGCTTTGTTAAGACTTTTCAACCATTGCTTTGCCACTCCAATTAGAGAGAAAGGAAACAAGATCCATTGAATTTGGTCTTGAGTTATTCCCGTTTGGGAGATGACATCGCAATAATCACAAAAAGTTTCCATATGAAGAAGAGGATCCTCACTCGGCATACCTCCAAATTGGTTTCTCTCAACTAGTTGGATAAAGGCGGTTTGGGTGATGAAATTGCCGGTCAAGTTTTGTGGTACGAGTGTGATATTTGGAAGAGTGTCTTCCGTGGGAACGGAATGAGAGGAATATTTTGGCATTCTTGGTTGTGTGATTGGTTGGTGGGGGATTGGTTCGGTTGTTTGGTTTCCAAAGGGGTTCACAAACTCAACGATCGGGACAATGCCATCCAATCTATCTAGCCTAGTATGCTCAATCTCCACCTCGTTCCTGATCCGGTTTTCTAGTTCCCTTTCTTCACTACCCAAGGATAAAAACGCCTACGTTGTAAGAATCGGGTTTGATGTAGAGCTCTTATCCACGACCTTGAAGACTTTGCGAAGTCTCATAAAGGTCCTCTCGATCTCGGGATCGATAGAAGGTTGATCTTTTGGAGGAACTCGCATGGGCATACAAGAAAACTACAAAAACAAAAGGATGAGAATTGCCTTAAGGAACTAGGTTTCTCAAGACAAAAGGAAAAAAACCTAAAGTAAACTAGAAAATCAAAATAAACATACAACATTGTCCCCGACAACGGCGCCATTTTGATGTAGGCATAGAAAGTGTGCATAAAGTAAGTACGAGTGTCTATCTCAGGGACGGTTGGTGTTCAAATCGATCTAAATAACTCTACTAAATAATATTGCAAGTCATAAGTAACGTGGGTTTGAATTTTTGCCTAAACTAAGAAACAATAAATAAAGACGATTAAAAACAACAATTAAGACGAGTATAAGGTAAGAAATTCGAGTATTAATCAATAAAGGGAAGGACTAGGGTGAGTAGGTTCATATGAGTAGCATGAGTCAAATAGGAAATTCGTTCTAGAAGTCGAAAGGTAGCCTAGTCTAGGAATAGCGAATTGAGGCTATCGGTCTTACATTTTCTCCCCACACCGTCTCTAGTTAGCTATCGCATATACTAGGTCCAATGCGCCAACTTAAGCGTAACTAGAAATAATCAAGGCTTTCGATCTTATGGTATTCGGAAAGGATTGAAGGATTCATGCAAGCTCATACAAACATTACATCAAACATGCTATAAGCGAAAGATGGAAACAAGACAACTAATCAATAATTACATCCAACAATTCTGATATTAATTCATACTTGAACCCATAATCTCCCCCTTACCCTAGCAACGTCACTACTCAAACTTATTCAAGCTGATTTCAACAATAATAAAGGATTGGATAAGCAAAATAACAAAAACTGACATTCTTTAACTGACAATGAATAAACAAACAAAGTTTGAAAGGAAAACTAAATAGAAAACAAGATTAAGGAAAGTAATATACCAAATTGAGTAAAAGGATGAATAAAAGGATGAATAAAATGAATTAGAATGTTTAATAAGATTATAAGTATACATTATATCGACATTTAACATAATAAAGGAAAGTAATATACCAAATTGAGTAAAAGGATGAATAAAAGGATGAGAACTTTGATTAAATAATGAAGATTGAGTCACCAATCTTAAATTACAACCCAAGTTCAATACTAAAAAGCAACTTGAAACAATAATTAATCGAATATTAAGCTTAAACTAACTAGATTAAGGAAACTTTAGTCCTAATGTATGAAGAATTCTAGATCTAGGGTTTCGTGCCCTCTAATTACATAAGAGGGGGTATTTATAGCCTTACAAAATGAGGGGAGACGAGCTTTGGAAAGACAAATGGGCTGGTGAAGTCACAGGTGTGACGAGGGGGTCACGGCCGTGAGATGGCATGTCACGACTGCGACCTGCATGTAATGGCCGTGAGATAGTGGGCAGAGGTAGGGTCGTGTCTGGGAGCTATGTTACGAGCGCGAAACACGAGTCAAGGCTGCGAGGCTCATGTCATGCCCGCGAGCTTGAATGTCAAACTCGTGACGCATTTGACTCGTGAATCTTCCCTTTTGTGAAAGCATCTCACGATCGTGAGATGCATGTCACGCCCGTGACGTGATCTTCCTTCCTTTGTTCATACTAGTGACTTCATGATACTCCTCGGTTCGGCTAGCCTTGACTCGGAATGGCTTTAGCACGCCAAGTAAAGCCCCCAAGGGTTTGTAGGACCGTCTCGGTTATGCTCTGAGCCCTCTCTGTGGTTTATCATCCTCTTGGTCAACCAAAATGAGGTAAATCCGCCTCAACTGACGGTTTACCTACAAAACCAAGGTAAAAAATCAAGGAAAGTGCTAAACATAGAAAATTGCTCCTAGGGAGCTCCCAAGGCATGCTAAATAGGGCAAATAAAGGCAAAAAAATAGGGTGAAATGGGAAGGTACTCGACGGAGTAGGTACGGAGTGTTCACTAGATAGGATTCTGCCTAGGTGGCACTCGACCGAGTGAGCGAAGCACTCGGTCGAGTGTCCTGTACTCGGTCGAGTGTCTTGCGTACTCATCCGAGTGTCCCAGTCGAGTTCATATTTTTAAGCACTTTGATTAAGTAGATTAAGGGTTATAAAATCATATTCGACGGTTTCCATAATCATTTCGTATTTTCACTAATACATTTCTAATCACCTAAATCATCTCCAAGCTAGTAATAGTTATCGTTGAGCATTCAGGATCCTTCTTTCGCATCAATCGTGCTAGTACGTGTCTATAATCTTTAATTAAATTTAGTATTGTTGAGTAAATTATTAGAAACCCTAATTTGGGTTATTATTAGGAATGGATCAGTTGAGAATAAGTTTTGATACTAGATTTTTATATATAAGTATTAGATGAGAACGTCATTGCGGAGCGATCCTAGCTTGTCTTGACTGTATTGTTGATCGGAAGTGCTTTTGAGGTAGGTTTTCCCTACTCAATACGATTATGTTTGTTAGTGTTTTATGATTGACTATTGAGAAGCGTGTTATGATGATACGATGATTGTGGTTGTTGGATTGAGATTCTATATTGTGAGCCATGTCGAGAGCTGGTCTCACCACCAGGTTTTCCCTCTTGTGACTCCCATTACAAGGGGGATGTGCACATTAATGAACTGCGTTTTCTAGTTGTGATGTGCGGGAATTTTGATGTCCAGTGTTGCGGTATGATATCGGCAGGGGTGAGTTACATGTTGCGATGGGAACCTGGCTACTCGTTGCGATGGGAGCTACTTGTGTTATCGGAGTTTGGACGTGATGGTGTATTGTTTGAGATGCTTGTGATGTTACCATTGTTATTGATTATGATTATTGCATAATTGTACTGACCCCGTATTTGTTTTCAAAACTGTTGTGATCAATTGGGAAATGGTGAGCAGGAGTTTAGCAGGTAACCTTGTTTGAGCTTGCTTGAGGATCAGCCGGGGTTTGTTGCGCGGTGATGATATTATAACTTCCGCTGAGTTATTAGATGTTGAGTTACTTGACATTTTGTATTTTATCTGAGTTTCGTTTGTATTACATTTGGTTTTGGAATTATTGTAATCACTTAAACATTGCTTTATTATAAATGTTTCATCATGGTTTCGTTTGATATGTAATACCTCAAGAAACAAGATGGTAACACTCTTATTTACTAAGGAAGGTCTTGCTAAAGGCGCCATAAAAAAAAAGGGTGTTACAGTGAAGATTGAGCATTCAAGATCTCAAGGAAAGGTGCAATCTTTAGAGGTGCTAGAGTTGAAGTGGGAGTCGATTTCCATGGATTTCATTGTGGGTTCGCCAATGACTCAAAAAGGAAATAAAATGATTTGGGTTATAGTGGATCAGTTGACCAAGTCCGCCCAATCTATACCGATGAAAGATATATGGAATAAGGTAGAATCGATGAATGCTTATATGAGGTATGTTTTTAAGCTTCATGAGTGTCGGATAGTGATGCAAGGTTTATATCGGGATTTTGACAAGAGCTTCAAGATTCGTTGGGGACTCAATTGAAAATGAGCACGACTTTTAATCCGGCGACCGATGTGCAAACAGAGAGGACGATTCAAACCTTACATTACTTGCTTCGTGCATGTTGTGACAACCCTCGCGAATGCGGAAATAAAACATAACAAGCAGGTGAATTATAAAGCGGAAAATACGGTGTTTTTAAAACTTTTTACATGCAAGATAGAAATACGAGGAATGTCAATAATTACAAACCAAATATAAAATACTACAAGAGACGTAGTCTCTCAAAATGTTATCAATGTCAAAGTGATTAGC
>JAIUZE010014155.1:0-15174 GCA_022085475.1 Heliosperma pusillum | reverse complement strand
TAAGCTGGTACTACGCCACGACTGGTAACATAAGCATGCAAAATGAGCAAGGTAGATTGAGGACGATTGTCAGCTTCTTCAACGTCTTCAGTATTACTAAGAACTCCAACCAGCCAACGAGATGAACTATGTGTACATACGTCACTAGAGCGTAGAAATGGATAGAGGAATGCGAGCCAAACAAGCTTGCCACCGATGGAGAAGGTTCTCCTACACCTTGTTGATCGATCTCCACAGTCCATAGACCAGCAACCCAAGGAGTCAAACCAACTAATAATGAGGAAACAAAGGCTCCGCGTATCCAAAATCCCAGCCAAGAACCTCATAGGCGAATTATTCGAGGTACATCCAGCACAAACCAGACAAATAGTCACTTTGATCGACAAATACCAACTAAAATCATGAAACATGAATTTATACGACCTAGGGGAGAGTCTCTCGAAAGAGGCGATTATTTGAAAAGCATTAAATAAAAGGAAATGGAAATAACGACATTACTTAAGGAAGACCATCGCATCCAGCCCAACCAACATCACCACCAAACCCCTACTCGACCCTACCACGTCACTTCCCTTATAGCAAAAGCCCCGCTAATTCTTACCTCACTCCAACAAAAGAGCCTATGGATCCAACAATTGCCAAAAAAGACCTCACTCAAACAAACGGAAAGACTAACCCAACTACCACAACAAGACCACTCCATAGAAACCAGGAATTCACCACACCCGAGCCAAAGCCATCCAGAAAGCCCCAAAGAAACCCGTAGAACCTGGAACCTTACATTCAACATGATCAAGTTTCCCAAGCCACATCACAAACACAGAAACCGACATCGGTCGACAGGTGGGGGAGGGGAGCACCTAATCAACTGAGGCCCATAACCGTAAAGGAAACACCTAAGACACAAACCAAATGGGTTATACCCATCGATCGGACTCGAACCAAAAGAGGTCATAACCAGGCGTGGGGGGAGGGGGCAACACACCTTAGGTTACATGCAAGACCGGGGACAATACGAAGGATCATAGGAGGAGGATACCGTTGATTACCAAGACCAGCCACCCATAACACCAAACGAGTGGGATCCGTCCAAAGAGGAGCCAAAAAGGAGAAGTGTGGTTAAAACAAAAGCAAGGAAAGGAGGGGGAGTGACGATTCGCCGGAGATAGGCCAAGGGATAAACCCATTGATAAGAGTAAAGTCGCGTCACCTTAATCAAAATAAACCTAATTCACTACTAACTAATAGTCAGCGGTAAGTAAGGTATCGAATCCACAGGGAGGCGATAGTATTCTAATCTGTTAAACTAGGTTTGTCTCTATAGTAACAATTTCGGGGTTTTGAGATTTGTGTTCTAAACTAATAGCAAATAATAACAATAAATAGCAAAACATAACAATAAAAGGTTGAAAACAATAAGATTAAAAGTCTAGGGTCTCAGGTTCACTAGGATTATTATTCAGGGGTAAGGGTATAATCAACAATCACGCAATAAAGTTATCTAAGGTCACAAGATCGGTCGATTCAATTATGCCCTTTATATCTACAATCTAACATGCGATCGCTATCATTAAACGAGTTCTATTCAATTATCATAGCCTATCTTAGTCTTAACCCGATCGGTGTCAATCCTAATTCGCGAGACTAGTTAATTAATCTTGGCCAGTAATCAAACAACTTGAATTAAAACGATAATCAAACGATAACCATGCAATTGCAATTCAATTAATTAGTCTATCCCTTCTAACAATCTTAGATCCCCTTTCAACCCTAGAAAGGAATTTAGCTACTCATAACGATATTAATAACAACAATAATAAATAAAGCAAACGTGATTAACAATAATGAAAGAAGTAACAAAGAATAATTAAAGAACTAGAAGGTAACTAATTGAATAAAAAAGAAAGATTAAAGAATACCGATTACAAGCTTGAACTAAAGACAATAGTCTTGATGAATACAATTCAAAGGCAAAGCAAACTAATTTAGGTTTATAATATTAAAGCATCCCTAATTATGAAAGACGAGCTTTCCTTTTATAATAATATCTTAACTAGGTTAAACTAATTTAGGAAAATCGAAAAGCCGTCAAAACAGTGGGTTGCTCGATCGAGCAAAGTGATGTTGCTCGATCGAGCATTCTTCAGCCCGACTCGATCGAGCAGACAGTGTTACTCGATCGAGCAGCCTTCAAAATGGCTTGCTTCTTCGTTTTCCTTCATTTCTTCTCCATTGCTCTCGATTCCCGTGCCTAACCTTCTACGATCTGACTCCGCTATGCTCCATATCAACTCAAAAAAGCTCCAAATGCATCCAATCTGCATTAAAACATAATAGAAGGGACATAATCGATATTCTAGCTAAAATAGCATAGAAATAAGAAAGGAAAGACGGTAAATCAAGTTATATGTAACTAAGGGAGACATAAAATATGTGTATAAATAATGATCATCAAACTCCCCCAAGACAATCCTTTGCTTGTCCCTAAGCAAAGCACTCAACACTATACAAGGACAAACATACAAATGGTGAATGAAAAACTCAAAGCTAATGTTAATGCACATACAAATCTCAAGCTACCCATATCTATAATAAAGTAATGACCAAGTTGTACCAATAAAACAAATTTAAAGGCACGGGAAAGTAGAAAACGCAGCTCATATTCCAATATTTTACATGATACCGTAGTATAGACAAAAACCAAATACCTTTCAATCTTGCAGGCTCAACTTGTCGGATTCTTGTGGATTCACTCATGTACTCATAAGTTTATGTAAGGATGAGTTTTGTGAAGATAGAAAGAAATAGAAACACTCACTCAACTTATGAAACATGCATGCATTCTAATGTGATAGTAATTTCCCCAACTAATACGCATTCGCTATAAAGTACATGAATCAAGACAACAGGGGAGGCTAATGGATGAAGGTATATAAGTGGATTGTGCCAAGGCACGTATGGGAATGTGGGGCTAAGACCGGTAGTCGCAGCGACACTTACCAAAACAAATCTACAAGATTAGCACAAACCAACACCCGACTAGAGAAATCATCTTAAACTTTGACAACACAAGAGAGATATCGATATTGCTCTCTGAAAAATGCATTAGACTCTAGTATATTCCTTTTCATTATCCCTTGAACAATTCATTGAAGCAACATTTTTTTTTTGTTCCTCTTTTTTTTTTTTCTTTCTCAAATCTTTTTTTTTCTTCTTTTTCCATCTCTTTTTTTTTTCTCTTTCAAATCTTTTGCTTCATAATATTTCTCAGCAAAGGGAATAAATGACACAATTGCCAACGTACTTGCTACACCCATTTGAAATTCTTTTTTCAGAAATCCCGACCCAACCATAGTAGACAAGCAGATAAGAAAAACATGCAACTGTGACTATCCCGATAAGGTAGACAAATTCTAGGAATTTAGCTATTATATGGCTTGTAAAACGGGCTACAAAATGCTCAAATTGGCTAAACATAAAGAACTCAATAATAAGGGTATAAAATCAAGTCTTTTTGGCTATGTGAGGCTTATTTGAACAAAAAGAACCGCCTTTCCTCATGCACTTATCAAACGAACGCGTATAGTATCAAGAAACGAATGTCACACTTATGCAATTTGATGTTACATGATGTGGTCGTTATACACCAAAAATAAAACCTAAGTCAACTAACTAAGAAGATAGCAGAAGTAGGGTCGATCTCCACAGGGAGGAAACTAATTAACTGTAATCTAAATCTGCAAGTACCACACTGGGAGTTTTGAAAATTGGTTTTAGCTAAACTAAATAAAGTTAAAGGAAAGAGAAAATAAGGATAGAAATTAATACGAATAAATCAGATAAAGAGAAAATATGCTAGGATTCGGTCTACTGCAGTATCGGCATCTACGGGTCAACTAAGTCAGTTAATCAATCAATGAGAAGGGCAATGGTTTTCTCCTCTCGGTCTCGAACCACCCTAGGGATTTTCCTAATTAACTCTCGTCCTCTTAGGAGTCACCTATCAATTCTAAGCAAGCCTTCCCTTCCAATCTCTCGATCCAGGGCGGGGTTAACTATCTAGCCTAGTCTCATGCGTATACTCATTCTACTAAACCTCAATTAAATTGCAAAGATCGATTCTCATATTCAAGACTAACCAAACTAATCTATCCTAACATGCCTCTACTACAGTTTCCCTCATCCTAACATATAAAAGAATTAGCTACTCATGCTATTAACTATGCTAACAAAGACGATTAAACATATGACGATAGACATAATAAAATCGTGGTTAATAAGCATAAACAATAACACACACTAATTAAGAAGAGTAAAACAGTAATTAAGACTAAAGATTAAGAGTAAAAGAGAAAAGAAGAAGAAGTTTACAATCTTAGCAAATCCGGCGTAAAGAACAAACCCTACGTCGATAAACCCGAATGCAAACCAAAGATAAAGTTCAGAAACTAATGGAAAATTAATGTCTGCTAATTACTGAAATAAATTTGAACAATAGTTCCTCTCCAACTAATGACGTAAATAAGAGTCATATATAGTGTATAACACGACTCTAAACCTAATTAACCTAATGGACTTAAAGCCCGTAATAGAATCTACTCGATCGAGGGAACTAATCACTCGATCGAGGCTTTTATTCATGGAAATCAGTCGATCGAGCACTTGATCTACTCGATCGACCAACTGGTAAGCGGCTTCTACTTGATCGAGCAAAGGAGGTAGCTCGATCGAGCACTTCTGGCTTCAACTCACCTCGATCGAATGGCAAGCTCCTCGATCGAGGTCTTCTGGCATAGTATGTGGTGTGAGTCATGACTTGGCCTTGACTATGAACGGTTTCACGCTTCCCATGCAAGAGTTCATGTCCCGATCTTTCCATTCTCCTAAATGCATGCAAAATGGACGGCTTTGGCTCGGTTTCTGCTACTACACAGCTTGTACCTACAAAATAGTAATGAAAGTACCAAGTAGCCAAATAGGGGCATATAGTGATATAATATCACCTAAATAACATAGAAATGCGTGAATACATGGACTAGAAAGTCTATACAAAATACACGCATCAAACTTCCCCAAACCAAACCTTTGCTTGTCCTCAAGCAAACTAAATGCAGCTATATGGAACAAGATAAACCTAGGGGAATGGAGCAAGTCTCAGAACTAGCAACAAGTCAATATTAAACAGTTCAACGCACTCATTCAATCACTACAAAGCTCAACACGAAAGTGAACGAATTTATACAATCTTGGAAATAAATTAGATTTTCGACCTTGCAAGACTCAACCAAATTCGGACTCTCACGGGTCGCTCTTCTCTCAACAAGCATATGGTAAGTAAATATGTAAAAGAGAGAGAAAATATAGTCACTCACCTAGACTACGACCGACACAACATGCATTGCTAACTAACATGAAAGATGATTCAAGCACCGTACACACGCATAACCACCGTTCAAGGACAATCACGTGCCGAACACTTGCAAAAATATGGATATGTGAGGCTAGTTGGTAAGAAGGGGCAAAACAATTAATGGAGATGTGAGGGTAAATAGCCAAGCTAGTTCCTAACAAAATCGCACTATAACTCGTTCCATTCTTCCAATTATCAAAATTAAACTCAATGCCTTAACCAATATAGGCATATACAACACGAATCCCATGTAACACCTCAACAAGATAATGATACGCATAGGAGGTGTAAAAAACAATAACTTCAGCCAATCATTTTTCCACAAAATATTCTTTCATTTTTTTTCTTTCTTTTCTTTTTCTTTTTCTTTTTCTTTTGGCTGACTGAGGAAATACCTCTCGATCGAGTGGATTAAGTCACTCGATCGAGGCAATAAAAACACAAAATCAGCTCGATCGAGCTGAACAAAGTGCTCGATCGAGACACTATTCTCACTTCGCTTCTTTTTCTCGCAAATACCCACTCCAATCAATGAAACGAGCCAAAAACTGACACAATGGTATAATATACCTCGACTACTAAACTAGCTCGGCAAAGGTAGGCTAAGTTTAGGATGTAGTTAAGGGCAACATGCAGGTATGGCTTTATGTGGAGTTAATGGGGTAAAATGAGGAAAAGGGAGATGCAAATATTCTCAAAACACGTAATACCGACCACAAACCCAATGCGTGCAGGCAATAAGAAATCAAAATTCATATACAAGCAAATGACACGAGATGTGGGGAGTAACTACTCTCATTCCTAGATGAACTGGTCATGGATGGCACCAGTTATGGCTCTAAAATCTCAGAATATATAAGTAGTTTGCCAAAAAGGTAAGTCAAGTCTAATAATCAAATTAAATTCCAAGACAAAATTCAACAGTTCACTATTACGATTTTACTAAATAAGTCAAGAAAGGTGCAAAGAATAGCATAAAATAGACTTGTAGTGCAATTTCATCATGAACAAGACTCCACTCCGACTCAACTATATGCAAAAATAAACGTGATATTTTTCAAATTTTTCTAATTAACATGAATGTAAACGTGAATGCATTACAAATGCAAATGCAGACGCAAAAGGATGTAAAACACTTCCCCAAACCAAAACAGACAATGTCCTCATTGGCTAAAGCACAACAGCATAGACGGGAAAGGGAAAAACAACCTAATTCATGCTCCTAAGGAATGAAATATATAAAGAATGGAAAAAACTAAAGGAACAGAAACAACTCACAAAACAGAGGCTTCCCCAAACCAGCAACAACTGTGGGTCGATCGAGTAGAAATTCTACTCGATCGAGCAACTTTTCAAGGTAAAACAGCTCGATCGAGTGACTTACTTTACTCGATCGAGCGCTTCATAATTGCGCAGCCCACGACTTTGAACAGTTGATTTCCGCTTCCATTCCTGCAAAACGATGCCAACCAAAAACCAGAAAATACCAAAAATTGTCCAAAAAGAAATATAAATTGTCTATCTAAACTACGGATTATCACGCGATAGTCTAAATGTCTAATTGAAAACGCAATAAATTGTTTTTACAAGTTGCACGGGGTTGCAAACCCGGCTACCAACCAAATAGTTTCATGAGAAGGCCACCGTGTGGCCTTTGACTTGCGGAAGTACCCTCAGCTGCGGTAAGTTCCGTCTTCTTCCTCCACACGTACAATGGTTTCTTGGAGCCTAGCTCCACTTCGGAATCACTTGCGTACATGCGGGCTCCTTTGTCCTTCTTGGACTTCTTCTTCTTGACGGCGTCACGCGAACCGGGCTTTTCCTTATCCAGCTCCAATGCTACTGATTTACTACCTGTAATGGAACACACAACAGCATATTCCTCCAATTTGCTCCCAAGCTGGGGCGGAGGTGTTACGGTAGCAATGGGGATATCACAGATAGGAGCTATAGGTTCGATAGGAACCGAAGCTTTGTCATGCGTGAATAAATCAGGTGTGATATCGGATAAGGGAAGCGCGTAGCATGGTGACACAAGCATAGGACCCTTATTAACATGAGACTGTGTGAATACTAAATTCTCCCCCCCTATTTGAAAAGTCAGAGTCTGTAACCCAACATCAATAACCGCTTGCGCAGTATGCAAGAACGGTCTTCGCAATATGATGGGAGCGTGAGAGTCCTCAGGTATATCTAAAACTATGAAATCGACGGGGATGAAGAATTTTCCTATTTGCACAGGAACATCCTCTATGATTCCTAAGGGTCGAGACAAGGTTCTATCTGCCATCTGTACCGTCATGTTCGTACACTGAAGCTTCGTAAAGCCTAACCGTTTGGCCAAAGACAAAGGTAAGACGCTAACACTAGCTCCTAGGTCACATAACGCGTTGTCTATGAGATAGGTCCCTATATGACATGGTATAGAAAAACTACCTGGGTCAGACAGCTTAGGGGGGCATTTGTTCTGGAGAAACGCAGAGCATTCCGCGGTTAAAGCTACAGTCTCTACAGTGTCTACGGTCGTCTTACGCAAAAGAATTTCACGCATAAATTTTAGGTAAGAGGGTACCTTTAATAAGAGGTCTGCGAAAGGAACGTTCACCTTGAGGTTGCGTACAATGTCAGCGAACCGAACAAATTCCTTTTCGACCTTAGCTTTCTTCAATCGACCAGGAAACGGAACTGGAATGTCAGGATTACCACGTTGCATATCCTTGACAATTGCATTGTTGATCAACCGCTTGCTTAACCCCTTCGAACGAGCTTCTCGCTCATGAAAACCCATCGATCGAGTATCTAAGTCACTCGATCGAAGATTATCCGAGCTTAAATTGCTCGATCGATCAGTTTCCTCGGTCACCTTATTCGATCGAGCAGCTTGGTTCTCTCGATCGACTACTTGTTCATCTAAATTACTCGATCGAGCATCAACAACCTCTCGATCGAGTAACTTGCTTTCTGATTCACTCGATCGAGTAACACAAATCTCTCGATCGAGTAGTTTCTCCTTCATTTCATTCGATCGACTAGCAATATTCTCTCGATCGATTGCATTACCAGCGACAGTCTTCGCAACATCAGGATGCGCACCAGAAATATCAGCAACTATACCAGGACTGTCATAAGCAAGACCGCTTCTCAGAGTAATCATATTCAGCGTCTCCTTGTTCTTGTCAGTTTGAGACGGTAACTGCCCAGGTTGCCTAGTCGATCGAACTCCTGCTAATTGAGCAATCTGCGACTCCAAAAGCTTAATAGTAGCATTCGTTGCTTGATCAGTTCTGCTCATTTGGATAGCTAAAGCTTGGATCATAGACTTTAACTCCCCGAATTCTGCAATTCCTACCGATGAGGAACTAGCTTGCTGTGAAGACTGGATGTTCTGAAATCCTTGCTTGTGCGGCGGTTGATACGTCGGCTGTGGTGGTGGAGGTGTAGGGTTTAAGACGTTCTGGCTTGTCCATCTCAAATTGGGATGGATATTCCCTTGATTGTAGTACCCACCTCCTTGACGGTACTGCTGAAAGGAAAAGACTTGTTCCCTTTCAGCGAGACAGTCTATAGCCGTGTGACCAAATTCGCCACACCTCTTGCAAGTAATCATATCATCCTGCTGCAGCAAATGAACCGTCTGCTGGTTATCTTCAGCTTTCTTCTCCCACTTATCAAGTCTGGCATTTAGTTTATTGAATTTTGCATCCAGACCTTCAGAATCGATACTAGCTATCGTCCGTGTACCACTCCTCGGATTACCATATTCAGCACAATGGGTTGCCATCTCCTCAATCAGTTTCCAACCCTTATCATCATCTATTTCCTTCTGGAACCTCCCGTTTGACGCGGCATCTAGAATGGCTCGATGATCGTCATATAACCCAGTGTAAAACTGGTTACACAGAAACCACTGCTCGAACCCATGGTGAGGAACAGACCTCACTAGCTTCTTGAATCGATCCCAGGACTCATAGATATTTTCATGAGTCGTTTGCTTGAAATTGGTAATCTGACCCCTCAAAGCATTCGTCCTCTGCGGTGGAAAATACTTTTTATAGAAAGCCAGTGCGAGTGTGGTCCAGTCGGTAATACCCAACTCTTCTCGATTCAGATTCTTCAACCAGTCTTTAGCGTTATCAGCAAGGGAAAAAGGAAACAGGAATTCCTTGATCTTGTCAGCTGTCACCCCTTTGGAAACCGGAATAGAAGAACAGTAGTCAGCAAAGGTCTCCATGTGCCTCCTCGGATCCTCCCCAGCTACACCCCTATACTTGTCCTGCTGGACAAGCTTGATATAAGACGGACGAAGATCGAAAGTAGTTCCATCTTCGTCTGTTGTAAGTTTGAATCCTTGAGGTATACATGCAGCTGTAGGCTCAGAATGGCTAGCAATATTCGGCATCTTTGCTGGAATGGTAGTCTCAATAGTTAAATCTTCCTCGAAAATGAAACTGTCAAAGACGGATTCAGAAGTACTCAAGTCTTCCTCCTGAATAGTCTTATCTAACCCTCTTTTCCTGCGTAGGAAGGTTCTTTCAGGCTCTGGATCAGCTTCCACTAATTCGAGCCTTTGGAACCTGCTCATACACAACTATAAAGAGAAAGATAAGAACAGTCTTAAGGAATTAGAAATTCCTTAAGACGAGACAGAAATAAATAACAGAAATTTAAATTGCCTCCTCGGCAACGGCGCCAAAATTTGATGTGGTCGTTATACACCAAAAATAAAACCTAAGTCAACTAACTAAGAAGATAGCAGAAGTAGGGTCGATCTCCACAGGGAGGAAACTAATTAACTGTAATCTAAATCTGCAAGTACCACACTGGGAGTTTTGAAAATTGGTTTTAGCTAAACTAAATAAAGTTAAAGGAAAGAGAAAATAAGGATAGAAATTAATACGAATAAATCAGATAAAGAGAAAATATGCTAGGATTCGGTCTACTGCAGTATCGGCATCTACGGGTCAACTAAGTCAGTTAATCAATCAATGAGAAGGGCAATGGTTTTCTCCTCTCGGTCTCGAACCACCCTAGGGATTTTCCTAATTAACTCTCGTCCTCTTAGGAGTCACCTATCAATTCTAAGCAAGCCTTCCCTTCCAATCTCTCGATCCAGGGCGGGGTTAACTATCTAGCCTAGTCTCATGCGTATACTCATTCTACTAAACCTCAATTAAATTGCAAAGATCGATTCTCATATTCAAGACTAACCAAACTAATCTATCCTAACATGCCTCTACTACAGTTTCCCTCATCCTAACATATAAAAGAATTAGCTACTCATGCTATTAACTATGCTAACAAAGACGATTAAACATATGACGATAGACATAATAAAATCGTGGTTAATAAGCATAAACAATAACACACACTAATTAAGACGAGGAAAACAGTAATAAGGATGAAAACGAAAGTAAGAATAAAAGAGAGAAAGTAGTTTACAATCTAAGCAAATCCGGCGTAAAGAACAAAACCCTACGTCGATAAACCCGAATGCAAACCAAAGATAAAGTTCAGAAACTAATGGAAAATTAATGTCTGCTAATTACTGAAATAAATTTGAACAATAGTTCCTCTCCAACTAATGACGTAAATAAGAGTCATATATAGTGTATAACACGACTCTAAACCTAATTAACCTAATGGACTTAAAGCCCGTAATAGAATCTACTCGATCGAGGGAACTAATCACTCGATCGAGGCTTTTATTCATGGAAATCAGTCGATCGAGCACTTGATCTACTCGATCGACAAACTGGTAAGCGGCTTCTACTCGATCGAGCAAAGGTAGCAGCTCGATCGAGCACTTCTGGCTTCAACTCACCTCGATCGAATGGCAAGCTCCTCGATCGAGGTCTTCTGGCATAGTATGTGGTGTGAGTCATGACTTGGCCTTGACTATGAACGGTTTCACGCTTCCCATGCAAGAGTTCATGTCCCGATCTTTCCATTCTCCTAAATGCATGCAAAATGGACGAGTTTGGCTCGGTTTCTGCTACTACACAGCTTGTACCTACAAAATAGTAATGAAAGTACCAAGTAGCCAAATAGGGGCATATAGTGATATAATATCACCTAAATAACATAGAAATGTGTGAATACATGGACTAGAAAGTCTATACAAAATACACGCTTCATTACATATTCCACAAGGAGTACCACACTCAAGCCTAAAGACAATGAGACCAGTTTATTGATGTTCCTGGCCTAGGAAGCTCTATAGACCTCAGAATTTTTAAGTGGTTTACCAACAAAAATTGGCCAAATCTAGTTAGCATAAGGTATGTCAAAAACGGTCAAGACTTGTACCATGAGCTTTGTTTTCAAAAGTAGTAAGTCAAAACAATGTACATGGACAACTTATTTGGGTTCAAATGCAGAAACAATGCAAATTATCATCATTGTTATTCAACTTCACCAAGACTCGACCTAATAAAATAAAAACATGGTTTTGGATTTTGTAAATTTTTCAATTTTTATGATTTTTTTTTCTCTTTCACACAACGGAAATAAACACACAACATAAATAAAGACTCTCCCCCAAACCTAAATGTCACAGTGTCCTCATTGTGACGCTAACAGCACAGCAATCACACAACAACCAACATTAGCAACCTAAAGGACACAACTAACAAAGGGGAATGAGAGATAACTAAAAGAAAATGCAATAAAAGAAAGTACAAGGATAGATAATACCAGCTTTTATAGACATAGCCTACCCCAAACCAACTGCAAAATGGGGACGTAGTGACCAGCTGTTACTACCTCATCATCACCATCATCATCATCATCATCCCTCTGAGCAGCACCAGAAGACGAGGCCTCAAATGGCTCATCAAAACCACCAACCGAAGCATCCGGTCGGATAGAAGTATACCACGAACGACCCAGGCAACCAAAATCGGGACTAAACTTCTGGGAAAACTGCGGAGGAGTCACCCCATAATTTTCGAACACACCACTCTCGTCACCCGGACCTCGGCAGTAGCTCGGAGGAGTCCAACCAGCTGTAGCATTAAGAACCGTCCGCATAAGGTTCTCCCAAAGTCCCCTCATCACCAAGTCATTATTAAATCCTTGGTGAATCCTAATCTCCCTCTCCAAGGCCGGATCATAGGTATAAGCAGATGGAGGGTAATGGTACGGAGTCAGGGTGGGTGTAGAGTGTGGAGTCGGGGTGGTGGTGGTCTGAGCAGAAGAAGAAGGGGCGATCCGCCGACGAGGTTGACGGGTCTCGGCCAAGGTAAAAATAAGCTCAGGTGGAACCACAAAAGAACGAGGGGGAGGGGTAGGTCCAGTCTCAGGATCATGGGTAGGAAACCGCTCCGTAGAAGGTAAACGGTTACCGGTGTCGGGAAGAGATATCCACTGGGACCCCCGTACCCGCCACTGAAATTGAGCGTTACCTAACGCACTAATTTAGCATAGTGTGTGGCGCAAGTACTCCTCGTCGACCCTAGGGGCATTTATCTTGGTTCTAGGGTGTGTATCGACGGTCTCCCCCAAACCCAGCACGTCGCCTAGCCAACCTAGTGACTAAAGCACCACAATCCAAACAATGTTGGGTAGGGGAATTCACTGTCCAGAAAGCATAACACACCAAACCGACCGGGTGGAAATGAAAAACATTCTCATGTTAGGGGTTGAGGGTAGATGCAAGTAATAAAACCTCATGAGAATTTAATTTACTAAGGTCCTTCCTAGCAAACAAAAGAAGGCTAAAGAAACGCAGAAACAACCTTAAACAAGGATGTTGCACATCATTGACAGCCATGCCATTGACACGCGGCTCAGGAAGACCAGTAAAAAGGGGAAAATATTCAACTGCTTTAAAGCCAGAAGGAATAGCAACAAAAGCATCATCATTACCAAGAGAAAGACCCAAGTGATTAGCTAAGTCAGCATACGACAACACAAAATCCCTATTGAGCAACCGAAAAGACACACACCTATATACCCCGTCCCAATCGAAGGAACTAAAGAATTCAAGTGTCAATGGTCGATAACAAAATTCATTGAGGGAATATAACCCACCAAACCCGATTCGCTCTAACATGTAAAAAATAGCATTACCCAAACCGAGGGCACCGAGAATGGTGGGGCACACACAACGAGTAGGGTCCATAGGACGACCCATAAGCATAACAAAGTGATCACGTTGGTCTTGTGTGCTAAAAACGATCCATGGGTAAGTGGGATTACTAGGAATCGCTTCTATTTGAGATTGTCGGATTAAACGGGGTTCTCTACGTCGCTTACTACTTCCTACTTGTCTAGACATGACGAGTTGAAGTAAATAAAGCACACAAACACCACAATATGCTCAAAAAGACGGATATAGCAAACCCTTATTCGAAAAAATCAAATTTTGAGTCTAAAACGCAAGTAAGACGGAGCAATTAGTAATGCAAGAGTAATTAATTACTAAAGAACGAAGCAAGGAAGTAACAAACAACAATTAAAAGCACAAAATTGAAGAATAAGAAGCAAACCCTAGATTCACGTTTTGGGCAAAATAAGGGAGCAAAAACACCAATTTCTTCACAAATTGTATTTAAAACAAGTAGAATGATGATTGTTGATGCTAGTATGATGATTAATTGATGATTTTAGTGTGTTTGAATGCGGTTTATGAGAGGATATGTGTGAGAGAGAGAGAGAGTAAGTGCCGAAATAATGAAGAAGAATGAAAGAAATTTGGGGAAAATCTGGCTTTTGTGATTCCGGACCGGTCGGACCGGCTCGACTCGATCGAGCAAGTCAGGCTGCTCGATCGAGCAACCTAAAAATTCCAGATTTTCAACTTTTGCTCGATTCTCGGATAAATAGGGTGTATGTCTAACTCGATCGATCAAGTGATGCTGCTTAATCGAGCAACCCTGAAATTTTAGTTTTTCCTCTTTTTCTTATTTTTGTTCTTTCTTTCTTTTCGTTCTTAAAGCGACTTCTAATTTTATTGCCTGCAAGCACTCAATAAAATTGTTAGATCACTCCCTTACCGCACTCAATAAAGTAGACCCATATTAACTATTCAAACTAAATCTAAATAACCTATAACATTAATAATTAAGCTATTTTAAATAAAATTACAAATGAAGTACAAGCAAATACCGGGTTGCCTCCCGGATAGCGCTGGTTTATATCGGTCCCGCACGACCGTGTTACCTCAAAGTCAGGGTGATTTATCAAGAGTGAAAAGGTCGATGACCTCTATCACTCCTATAAATGCCCCCATCATAATAGATCTTCAAGCGTTACCATTGACTTTGAAAATTTTACCCTTGTCGGTTTGTAGCTTAACCGACCCAAAATTGTTCACCTCGGTAACCGTGAACGGTCCCGACCATCTGGACTTGAGTTTACCCGCCAGTGAGGGATCCATATTAAGCTCTTTAATGGCCCACATAGCCTTATACTCAATTTCTACCGGTAAATGGCACGCCTTACCATAGACTAACCGGTATGGAGAAGCACTGATTGGAGTCTTAAAAGCAGTTCTGTAAGCCCATAAAGTGTCATCGAGCTTACGACTCCAATCCTTCCTGGATTTACTCACAACTTTCTCAAGGATAGACTTAATCTCCCTATTAGAAACCTCCATCTGGCCACATGTCTACGGATGATAACTTAACCCCCGACGATGTGTGACGCCATATTTCTTCAATAAAGTGTTAAGATGGCGTTCATTGAAATGCTTTCCTCCATCGCTAATGAGAGCACGAGGAACCCCAAATCGTGGGAATATGATCTTCTGAAACAGTTTAACA
>JAIUZE010014154.1:0-35825 GCA_022085475.1 Heliosperma pusillum | reverse complement strand
GGTTGGTTTGTCGAGTCTCAATCTTATCAAACTTATACCGCTAACGGTGAGATGCAAGCCCTAGTGAGCGTATTCGGTTGCCTAAGAGTGTCTTCCCCGAGTCTTTGTATAACATGATGGATTCGGACTTGTACCTCTTATGCTCTTATCTTATATATTGAATTGCTTATCTATTCTTATCGTATTTCACATGTATATCTATATATGCATGCTTCTACTTTTGTATTTCCTTTTATGTACGTTTGATGTGATATGGCTGGGAGAACCCGGAGTTACTCCCCACTGACTGTGGTGTTCATGTTTTTCATGGATGAACAGGTTGCTTGATTTGGATGGCTTTTTGCGTATGCTATTTTGGGTTCGGGTGTGAGCTAGCAGGCGTTGTCCCTGGAAGATTCACCTCTAGTCGTTAATTAGCTAGTTTGCTAATCACTTTGACATTTATAACATTTTGAGAGACTCCGTCTCTTTGTCGTATTTCGTACTTTAGTTGGTAATATTTTACACTCCTCGTATACTTCTCTTGCATGTATAAAAGTTTTTACAAGCTTCATATTTCCGCTATATAATTCACATGCTTGTATGTTTTATATTTCCGCATTCGCGAGGGTTGTCACAGTTGGTATCAGAGCTTTATCGCTCCCGACGCACACACGTGAACCCTAAACTTTAATTACTTGACCTTGAAATAATCAATGAGAGATGGTAGACTTAAGGACCTAAGGTGGTAGTCTTTGGCGTACCTGATGTTTGTTAGGTTCTAACTTGTTTGTTGATTGTGTTGAGTGATGTTATGTTTATTTATATCTACCGTCTTAAGGTGGATCATGTGTTACCTAGAAGATGTATCCTCTACCGAAGATTGAAGATTGACAAGCCTAATTGAAGTGTATTTCTCCCTCATCGATGTTTTCTCTCGTCCTTAATGTATCATGCTCTCTTCCTTCTATCTAGGTGCCTCTTTCCCTTCCAACTTGTTTGCCTCTTGGAATTTACTCTTGATAGTTCCTCCTTCTTACCATTGGTATCCTTACCTTCCTCAATTTTGTGGATTAAACCTTAAACCTTTACTCGTGCCATCATTCCTTTTCATTTCCATTCTTGAATGTTTTTGTCAAGATTGATCTTTAAGAAATCGTATGCTCGTATCTTCTTTCTTGCTCGGATATCTTCATAACTCTACTATCTGATTTGTCTCTTGCTTATGACCTCGTTATTTTCAGCGCCCCTCCCTCGGAATCTCGTGCCTTATTTATTCCCGTGTTCTCTTTGAGATTCCTTATCGTTTTCTATCTCGTTGCTGCTTAATCTTTTCTCTAGTGGATTGGATATTCCGTTTATAAGGCTCAGAGAATAAGTGTGATGTAATTTGGGATTCTTTAGCTAGAATATGTGTCCTTGGATTGAGCAAATTTCATGTTATATTTCATCATGGGAAATAGGACTTACGCTCTAGGATGAATCCTAATAGTGATAATGTATCCTCCCTTAGTGGTTCTAGATTTGGAGCTTGGTATTGTAGTGTTATTTTGAGAATTGAGTTGATCATGATAATAGTTTGTTGATGTTGAGTAGTATAACGGTTGCTTGGGATATCATTTGGGAATTTAATGTCTCTAATTGGTGGTATCTAAAAGAGACTTTGCTTTAGGGAATTTAAGCCGGTAACCCAAAGTTTGAGGAGTATTGTCATAAATGAAAATCGATTCATTTTGAGTTTTAGATGATCTAGATGATTTGAATGGTTGTCTGATTACCAAGTGATTGGCCATTTGTGGTTTGGAATTAGTAATTCTCTTTTATTCTTAAGGAATCATAGTTTGACATTGAGAAATGTTCGTTGCAAGCTTTGGATAGTGAGTGCTCGGTTGTTATGGAATATAGAGTTAGAATGGTGAACTCATTTATCTTGAGGATTATAATCACCGTAGTTTGCTAATGTGACTATTTATATTTGAGGCTTCGAGCGTAGTAATGATCGAATTAAGGATGTTAGGGCGTATTAAAGAATTCTTATAAGCGATAATGGATTGTGGGTTTTTCCCGTGTAGTGAGACTTTGGATGAGACTAGTTGGATCTTAGATAATTATGTTTGGTTGCGTGGATTGTGTTTTGATTTTCGAGGATGAGAAAGTTCATTGTAAATTTAGGATAATGCATGAGTTTTGGAATATATTGGATCAGAGGATTTTATGGTAAGGACCGTTCACTTTGTGGTTGTTAGTAGATATGGTCCCCTAAGATGAGATTTCTTTGGTTAGTGGTTTCAGATGGAGTATGAGGAATCTAAGGATTTTATAGTACGTTAAAGGACCTCTCCTGCAGATTACAATCTATGGACCCTAGTCGATGCTAATTAGGTTTGAATGGTTAGGTTGATGACTTGAGGTCTCGTAGTTATGAAGGATTTCAGTAGAATTCTAATGATTGAAAATGTTGAGGTGTAACTTGGGTAAATTACATCCTCTTGAGGATTAGAGCATTAGTAGAGTTAGTACTATCGAATTCTTGTAGATCTTCCTACCGATTTTGTCTTGATCTTCCTATCCCAAAGAGTTCGATTTGTTTCGTTTTTGCGTGTTTTGTATATATTTTGTTACCCTGAATTGTGTGTGAATTGTACGAGTCGCTCTATGTACGTGTAATGTCCTGTTATTTTATTTTATCTTTGATGAAACCTTCAAATTTGCATATTGTATTTCTAATTTAACTTTTCAAAGAAGTCTAAAGATGGTTTGTGTACCCTCTTTTTGGAGAAAATGGATTTCTTTTGCTTTTATATTTGGATTTTGCGTTTGGTTGGATGTTTGCACTTGTTATTGGAGACGTCTGATAACTAGTCATGCACTTACTAACGTTGTTTTGAATTTTGATTTCACTATTTCGACATTGCTTTGATTTGGATAATTAGAGTTCTCGTTCGCGACGAGCATTCTTGAGATCCGTAAGTAAGTTTCGCACTTATGAAAAATTTCCTTAAACCGTTTTCGAGAAGAACCTCGTTTCATAAATGTTTCCCTTGTAAAAGTTTTCTTGTTAATTCTTAAAACCGATTCTTGTCCTTGATACTTTTGTTTTCTACTCTCAAGTTTCGAGGACGAAACTTTTTAAAAGGTGGGGTGATTGTAACACCACGGATACTTTTCAGCGAATTTTAGTTTTAATTTAGAATTTAATTTTCCGAGTCGAATTTAGAATTTCCGAGTTTGTATTTGGAATTTTCGCGAGATTCCATGTGAATCCCGTCTTAAGGCGACTTTGACTTTTCTTGACTTTTCCACTTACTCACCTTACATATACTCCCCTTAACCTATTTCTCATTCACACAAACACAAAACATTACTTCTTCCTTAAGAAAAAATCAAAACCCTTGCCTCCATTGTGATCCAATTTTTGAATCATCGTATCTCTTTCGTTTCTTGCTCAAATTCACGTAAGTTCGTCTTATTCTTCCCCTCTTATCTTCCTCTATCCGTATTGGTGATAAAATTACCGTCTTTCTCGCTTTTCAATTTATCCGTCTTTCTCAAAGGTGAATTATATTCATCTTTTGGTCGTCTTTGTTTAGGTGGAGACTAGGAAGGCTTAGAAATCGTTTGAAGACGCGTAAAGGTAACGGTGAAGGGTTACTCGATATCATTTACGTGTTTTACATGCTTTATATGTTAGAATTCGTATTTAGAATACAATTAGTAAGCTTAGGATTCATGTTATTGATGATGATTGTTGTTAGTTAATGATTGTTGATGATGAATATTAATTGTTGATAGTTAATAGAAGTAGATTGTGAGAATTGAAATTGATTGAACATTGAAAAGTTGTTCTCGGGTTGATGTTGTCCCAGCCGGGTGGCCGGCTGGGAACTCACTGCACCGACCCTTTTTCGTAGAATGATCATATCTCCTTCGTTACTTGCTTGTTTTGGGCTTGTGACCTATCGTTGGAACCGTAAGAGGATATGCTATCACCACAAGTTGGAATTTCTGCATTTGCATATATAGAACTCTAGTTATGACCGTTTGAAGTGGACCCTTGTTTTTGTTAGTTTCCAAACTTGTTTTTTTGTGTGTAGAGGTGCTTCTGGCCGGGGTACCGGCCGCCGGCCTCCAGACCGGCCTGGAACACGGCTGTGTTTTATTCTTATAACTTCTAAAACTCTTAATTTATAATAGTTCGCATGATTCGTTTATCGTATAATTTTACGTAGTGACTTATAATATTAATGTTTTGGATATATGATATTTCATTCGCTTGTATCACATGTTTTGTGACGGTTTTTGCTATGTCCTACTTTGAGTCGGTTTTTACAAATCATACGGTTTGAGAACTATTTTGTATTGTGCTTTGTACTCTCATTTCCTTGGCTACCTCCACATTCCTAAGGCTGGAATGTCGGAACGGGGAGGTATCCTACTGCTTAATTGCATGTGTTAGTGGGCATACGACGACGTTGTTGGGAGGCGAACGCATTGCGTTGATCGAACCGGCCGTCAAATGTTGTGTACTTGCGAGGTGGTGTTATTTGCATGTAGCGTACCGCTTGTTATGAGGCTTGAGCTCTTTTCCGCCTCTTTCGTGAATTATTCTACCGAATTTGGGGTACTCGGCGTCGTTTGATTGACCGAGTCTTGGATGCGAAACGTTTATCGCATGTCGAACTGGAAAATGCGATTCCGGGGTTCTGGCCAGATTTAGACTAGGATCGTATTATTATCGTCGTCCTACCGGAGGAAATTAGTGCACATATACGAAATGAATTGAATCGTGTATGCGTTCAGGGAAATGTCTTATCCCGTGGATGCCTTTTAATCATACTTGCCATGTAGACGGTGCTAGTGCGTTTCATTTACCGTGAGAGATGTCGTCTTTGTGTCGTTGTCTTTGAATGCGTGATTTCATGATTTATTATTCATGGTCATTGCATGACTTGGCATCATCAATGTATTGGTATGTTTGAATGGATGATAATATGATGGATTTATTGTGATCATCGCATGACTTGGCATGGTTTGTATGTCGAGTCTCAATCTTATCAAACTTATACCGCTAACGGTGAGATGTAAGCCCTAGTGAGCGTATTCGGTTGCCTAAGAGTGTCTTCCCCGAGTCTTTGTATAACATGATGGATTCGGACTTGTACCTCTTATGCTCTTATCTTATATATTGAATTGCTTATCTATTCTTATCGTATTTCACATGTATATCTATATATGCATGCTTCTACATTTGTATTTCCTTTTATGTACGTTTGATGTGATATGGCTGGGAGAACCCGGAGTTACTCCCCACTGACTGTGGCGTTCATGTTTTTCATGGATGAACATGTTGCTTGATTTGGATGGCTTTTTGCGTATGCTATTTTGGGTTCGGGTGTGAGCTAGCGGGCGTTGTCCCTGGAAGATTCACCTCTAGTCGTTAATTAGCTAGTTTGCTAATCACTTTGACATTTATAACATTTTGAGAGACTCCGTCTTTTTGTCGTATTTCATACTTTAGTTTGTAATATTTGACACTCCTCGTATACTTCTCTTGCATGTATAAAAGTTTTTAAAAGCTTCATATTTCCGCTATACAATTCACATGCTTGTATGTTTTATATTTCCGCATTCGCGAGGGTTGTCACACTTACAGTCTGTCTATGTAATCGACCAGTCATCTTCATGAGCCCATGGTGCTGAACCAACCATCGATCGACTTACAATCTAGTCACTTCGAGACGTCACCTCATTGAGTGACTAGGGACAAAATACTAAGTTCGTCCTATTCACTTGAATAGGGTCCTGTTGGAGTAAGTGTCCTCCACAATAGTGCATTTATATAATAAATCTCATTTTGGAATATACGTGGCATGATTAGTATATTTTGATACTCCACGTCAGTTGATTAACGTAAATCGGTAACGCTCGGCTGACTAGAGTTTGACGTTATTGTCGTATGACGGCGGTGATCAACTGATCCCTTTAGGTCACACCTATAGGATGAGACCCAAATAGAATACTAATTATTTGTATACGATACAGTTTAATTAGGCATTACATATATTTGATATGTACGTTTAGTTACGAGAGTTGTTTATTGAAAATTGAGTTAGGAACTCATTCCACTTAAGTTTATTAGTCAATTATACGATAACTGACTGAATAAATTTTACGTCTTATTTTAATACGATTAAATAAGATTTAATTTAATGATTAATCGTTAATTCATTAAATTAGTTGAGGTTATGCATATATTTTGAGGTAGAGGTAATTAGTTAATTATATTTACAAGGAGTTGTAAAATAAATTAACTAGGCATTGTGGGACCCATTATATATTGATATAATGGTAAAATATTACTTAAAAGTTAAGTATATATTATTTATTAATTTGAGTCACATAATTGTTATATGATCAAATTGACACTTAATTATACAAGATAATTAAGCATATGATTAATAAGTATTTGTGGGACAAATATCAAAAATCAAAATGGTCCATAATGGACATATGATGGCCGGTCATGACATGTGAAGAAGAGAATGATCATTGTTCTTTTCTTACACAATACTCCATTTTGATTGTGACATGACTTTCATGCTTTAATCATCAATACATTACCTACACTCTATCATCTTACACAAAGAATAAAATGAGCAAAATTGAGCCCTCTTGGTGCTCATGAGTGCCGGCCATTTTGGCCTTAAATTGAACAAAAGTTGTTCATTTTTGGATTACTTCATTTTGCTTATTTTGCTTAATCTTGGGTGCAACTAGAAGGAGACCTTCTACTTTGGAGGTTATTTTATGGAGGATCATCTACTAAATACATGCTCAAGAACAATAATAAGGAGTTCTTATTGTGCCCCATATTGGCCGAAAATTTCCATTGTAAGGAAATTTCATCTTATCTTTATATTTATGCTTTTATATTTGCATGCATGATAACTAGATCCTAAATCATTAACTTAATGTAATTTAATGAACTACTTAGAGGAGTATAATTAGAGGTCTAGGACTTTCATGTGGTATCAGAGCTCAATTGTTACATGCATGTCGATTTTAAGCATTAAAATCGAGTTATACGATAACTTGGGTAAAATTGAAAATTTGTGTTAAAAATTGTTTTGCACGAAATTTTTGATTTTCATGCATACCTACTGACCTCAAAATGGTTGTGGTCAAATTTGGTGGTTTTAGGGATTAATTTGCTATTTATTTTGATTTATGGCCTTTCAATCATGTTAATATGCATATTTTATGTTAAAAGTTAACTAAAAACAGTTGCATGTTGATTCTGGCCATGGATTTTTGATATGAGCTCACATGCATGTTGTACATACTGTATGTAAAATTTCGTGACTTTTAATTAAGTTTTGCATGATGATTGATTTTTATAAGATAAAAGTCAATAAAGTGAGGTTATTATGTTCATAAAATTGAACCCTCCTTTTCTGGTCTTGACAATTTTTGGTACATTTTATAATCTTATTTATATCGTCTTGGTGAAATTTTATAATTTGTTTCATTGTTTTACTATATTTAATGGTTTTTATTTGATAAAACCGTTGAATACTATGTTATTTGTTCATAAAATTTATTCAAAATGTTTGGGCAAATTTTTCTGTTTTTAGAGTTCGTGGAAATGTTCCAGAATGTAAAATATTTTTGGTTTCAAATTTTTATGATTTTTATTTTTTATTTTGGGTTTACTTCATAAATGTTATGATTAAACCTTTATATTTAGCAAATACGATCAATTCGAACTAATTAAATATAAAAAAACTTAGTGGGGACTAATTTTGAATTCTAAATCAGTTTAGATATTTAGTTTGAGCTTAAATACGATTTAAGTGTTGATTATTGATTTTTAATGGTTAAAAATCGATAAAATCCATTAAACCGAGCTAGAATGAACATGATAAGTATCAAGGGCGATTTTGGCATGATTTTTACAGCATTTTATCTATGTTGTTATTTTTGAATGAATGAATGTCATTTATTTAATTTTTAATGCAAGTTGTACCTAGTATGGCCTAGATTATTTTAATCGGTATTACCCGTAATGTAAGGGAATACCGATTCGGTTGTAATTTTATTTGCGATCTTGTATCGCCGTTTGTAATACTTTAATTTCATTTTTAGATCAAATTTATAATAGGAATTTTATTTGTATCTTTTTGTAATTAATTATTATAAAGACGGAGATTCCCGAAGTCGGTGTTCCAAAAGACGGTGCCATGAAGAGGCAAGGGAACAAGGAGTTGGTTTCCGATTTTCTAATCTACTAGTTAATTAGATTAGCTAGGTGGCCATACTAGGATTTATTATTTGCTTGCTTTATGTTTTTCCGTTCATGCCAAAATCGCCAACATGCATTTTTATTTCTCGATTGTCAATTCAAAGTTATTCAAAATTCACCGACTTAGTTCGCTTATAGGGAATTAATAACTAAATTGACAAGACCTCTCACATAACTTAAAAAAAAATTGAGATTTAGCCTTACCAATTGAAGCACCTATGAACCCCGTGTTCATTAGAGCTACCACGCTCGTGGGTCCCTTTTTACCTCGGGTAAGTAGGGTGATGCGATCACAAGCCAAAATTGGATTGGACTCAACGAGATAAGCGTTATCTTGGGACTAGGAGATGGATTTAGTTTAAATCCGTCAACCAAGAGTTCTAAGGGTAGAATTAGTCAAGTATTGACTTACCATTTTTAGATAAAGGTAGCATACGATTACTATTTTTGTCTAAAGATGGGTCTTGGAATCACATATATAATTTCGTGAGGGGTCATTATATGAGTGACTTGTTTAAAATTGTTTTGCAAGTAAATTATATATAAGCAATGAATGTTTATTTTCCGTTCATATTTATTCGCGCAATGACAAATATTTATCCTTCTATGAACTTGTAAATCCGTTCAATCGTGGAAAGGGTTTCCATTATTTCATACGGTAGCATTTTGATTGCAATCTCCGTTTAAACCATTGTAGCTAAAGACAAAATGAATTTTATCTTTTGATCCTCATATTCATGCACTGTAAATACTCAGAAAAGTATTGATTTGAGTAAGGTTTTGATGGCTTGGACACACACACACAAATGGTTCGAAAACAAGACTGAAAGTTAAACAAATGAAACAAGGATAGGCTCTTCCAAAGCACACAGCCAATGGATAGAGGTTCTCTTAGTCAAAGCACAAAGTCAATGACCAAGATAAGTGAGTCCTCAAAGCACAAAGCAAATGAGAACACCACAACTTCCAGCACTAAGCCAAGAAGGTTCACTCAAGCACACAGCCAAGAGTATAAAAAGAAAACATTGTTTTCAATTCTTTCATTCATTCATCAAATCTGGTTTCATTAGGTTACAAAGCAAGGCTTATATAGGCCAAGAGAGACACATCTAAGGGTCTCAAATGCATCATCTAATGTACAATAAGTTCGTGGCCTTGGCCTTACACAAATCAGAATACTAACTAGGATACAAAAGCATAAAGTAATAAAGCATAAAGCATAAGACAGAAAACAGGCTGCTCCTCTTTGTCTTGTTGTGCAAGGTCAATTAAGATGTGTAAGACCTTGGAGCTTGGGCTTGGCAGCTACCATCTTCAAGTACAAAGGGTTAGGATGTCTTTCAAGTCGTGCCCTTGTCTTGCCTAGCCAAATATAGCACCCAAAACAGCCTTGGCTCAAGACAATGCTGCAATGTCCCTATCTGGACCCATTTGTTTGTTCTTAGCTAAACCTGCTCTTTTATTGTGAATTAGCAAAACCTCTCCTGGACTTTTATCTTCCTAAGACCCTAAACTAAGAGTATTAGGCCTTGGAACAACTTAATTCATATTAGGGGTTTCCTTGGACGAAGCTCTTTGATGTTGGACCTAAACCGGGTGAGATAGGACATGGACCCTTCTGGTTGAATTTTGTAAGACTCATAACTCTCTGGTCAGGATGAATTTGAAGACCCATGATAGCTCATTTGAAAGCTATGGATGTTAGCTTTCTTCTCCAACAATAATCAGCCATAAACATTAAGTATATTTTGAGTTATTCAACCTTGAGTGCTGATTGGTCTTAATCAGATGCCCAGCAGACTTGTCAGTAACCAGACCCGTTTTGCTCAAGCCATAACTCTCACCTTAGGACGATTTAGGAGTAACCCAAGGTGCCATTTTGAAGCTAAATGAGTTAGCTTCTTCCTCCATTTGGAATCACTCAACTCTAGTCATCCAACCTTCAGCTATGATGCATTTAGTAACAGGGGGTCAGGCTGATCTCTACATTGCACTCTTCTGTAGGGGCTGTCTTATAGCAACCATAGGGCAAGCTACACACCTGATATGGTGGTGTTTCAACTTCATTTTGTAGCTAAGACACTAAGCTTTCCAACCATATAAAGATCATCAAGATTGAATGAGTGTAGCTTAAATTATGTTGCCAAGAACATGACCCTTATCTTGTTCCTGCTGCGATCACATTTGCTTTAAGTAGGATTTGGTGACTTTGAAGCACCCATAAGCTTGGAGTCTTGTAAGGCTAATCATGACCATGAAATTTAGGCTTTCCCTTGATTACTCCTGTTGCAAACTCCCTTTCTTCAAAAGAATTTGCCCTCAAATTCTTGTGGATCAAAATGAAGAGACTTGCTGCCAAGGAGCTTGTTCTTCTAACCATCAAAGATCAAGTACAACTCTAAGTAATAGACTCTCATGGCCTCCTCCTGAATCATATACTAGAATGGTAAATGGCAAAAGATATGTTGTACCATTCCCAACTTTAGATTGCATACTCAACCAAATAGTGCTTGTTCCTCCTGGATCAAATGCGAGGTGTATGACATCCTCCCTAGACTTCATATGTACCCTTATTCTTCTTGTAGTATCATGAGCTTGTCTATCATTTGGGGATTGTGTTCCACCGGGATGAAATGTACTCATAGAAAGCTTTGGACTCAACCTCCTATCAAGTATCCCAATACTTGTGGTACCCAAATCAAAATGTTCATATTTGCACCCCAAGCTTGATTTGTTCTCATTGACTACTCCCTTAACATCCTTAGGTGACCAACACTCTTTAAGTGAAGCATAAGCAAGAAGAAAATCAGCCCCTAGGGTACCTCCTCTCACATTCAGCTCCTCTTCAGTAGATATCAAGTTATACAAAGGGTCACTCACATCAAAACAAGCATCATTCACATAGCACACATCCAAACGAGTGCTTATACAACAAGTAGAACACGAGAAACTTCAAGTGGGCAGCTATTGTTTTTGTGCATTGGACTCATCATATACAACACCAAATGAACTAAAACTTGAGCAACATCAAGTAGTGAACCTCCCCTTGGTGTTCCACATAATCCCAACAAGTTCTCCCAACCAATTTGAACATTACTCATCTTAAAACACAAGAAAATCGTAGCTGGACAGTAGGGTTTAGATTGATCAATTTCACTCCTTAACATGTATGAGGTAGCACCCAAATGAGCAAGAATAACTTGCAACCTCATCAACATGTAAGAATGAAAGTGTGGAGATGCAAGAGCACAAGATATACCTCTCAAGATGAAAGTTAAGAAGAAAGAATCATGGCTTGTGTAGAAGATCAATTTTGGCACACTTGAGAATGGAACAACCCAAGACACTCTTTTTGCTTCACCCTTGATCGACTCCCAACAACTACCACCATTGAACATGACCATGGACTGTCCAAACTTCATGGTTTGATGCTCAAGTAGTCCTTGGTCGACAATCACCTCTATAGGACCCAAATCAGTAGCTTGCTCATTGATGGCTCCACAAGAAAGGACAAGGCTATTCTCTTCTTCATTAGTAGGCTCATAGGTTGAGTTCAAGGAGGTTTTATTTTCAAAACATGGGTTCTCAATGATAGCACTACATGACCGTTTCACTTCAGCACATGTACTCATGACCTTTGGTTTAAGCTTAGACTTAGGACAAGCAACATCCAAGCATGACACAACAACCATTTGGCCTAAACTCTTATCTTTCCCAACTGTTTTGATGGCTTCTAAACTATCCCCTTTAGTTAAGACCTCATGATTTGTAGGCCTTACTAAGATCTTCTCAACATATAAGGCTAACTCAAGCAAATCATCATAAGGATACAACACTTCTACATCAATTTTCTTTGCAATTTCAGATTTCAAGCCATGGAAAAATTTGACTCCGTTTTGCACAACCTCATCATTCATATCACAAACAAAGCTTAACTCTTCAAACAACTTAGCATACTCATGAACACTCAAGGAATTTTGCTTAAGAGTCTTAAATTCAGTCCACAAACTATCCATGGTAGAACAAGGTAGAAACCTTAGTCTCATGTTCCTTTCAAGTTTATGCCATGACCTAATCATACCCTTCCCTTCATTCCTCCTTGAAATTCTAAGGACCTTGTACCATAACAAAGCACTATCCTCTAAGCAAGACACAACAAGTTCAAGCTTCCTTTTCTCAGAATAACACTTGTGCTCAAAGTAGCATTCAACATTATACAACCAAGACACAAATGCTCTACTGTTTTCACCATTAAAGGAAGGAAGTAATGGTGTTTTACCTTTGCTCCCAAGGGTAGGAGAGGGCTTAGAACACTTATATGGCAGGTGGTACTTCCCTTGGTACAAATCAGGTGGTTTAGGCTCCCTTGGAACACCATAGTTGCTGGTTGTCTTCTTTGGAAGCACATCACCTTCATACCCTTTTGTAAGAGCTTTCAACTTCCCCCTAGCTTCTTCTAAGGACTTGGAGATGGAACCAAGGTCACAAGGCTTCATTATTTGACATGGAACATAAGGCATAACAAACATTGCTACTGATTTACTCACACAAATCAGATTGTACTCCTCTCTTGAAAACAGGTTGTTTTTGTGTTTATAATGTAGGTAAGGAAACATAAACTCACAAACCAAAGCTCTGATAACCAATTGCACTGTAAATACTCAGAAAAGTATTGATTTGAGTAAGGTTTTGATGGCTTGGACACACACACACAAATGGTTCGAAAACAAGACTGAAAGTTAAACAAATGAAACAAGGATAGGCTCTTCCAAAGCAAACAGCCAATGATAGAGGTTCTCTTAGTCAAAGCACAAAGCCAATGACCAAGATAAGTGAGTCCTCAAAGCACAAAGCAAATGAGAACACCACAACTTCCAGCACTAAGCCAAGAAGGTTCACTCAAGCACACAGCCAAGAGTATAAAAAGAAAACATTGTTTTCAATTCTTTCATTCATTCATCAAATCTGATTTCATTAGGTTACAAAGCAAGGCTTATATAGGCCAAGAGAGACACATCTAAGGGTCTCAAATGCATCATCTAATGTACAATAAGTCGTGGCCTTGGCCTTACACAAATCAGAATACTAACTAGGATACAAAAGCATAAAGTAATAAAGCATAAAGCATAAGACAGAAAACAGGCTGCTCCTCTTTGTCTTGTTGTGCAAGGTCAATTAAGATGTGTAAGACCTTGGAGCTTGGGCTTGGCAGCTACCATCTTCAAGTACAAAGGGTTAGGATGTCTTTCAAGTCGTGCCCTTGTCTTGCCTAGCCAAATATAGCACCCAAAACAGCCTTGGTACAAGACAATGCTGCAATGTCCCTATCTGGACCCATTTGTTTGTTCTTAGCTAAACCTGCTCTTTTATTGTGAATTAGCAAAACCTCTCCTGGACTTTTATCTTCCTAAGACCCTAAACTAAGAGTATTAGGCCTTGGAACAACTTAATTCATATTAGGGGTTTCCTTGGACGAAGCTCTTTGATGTTGGACCTGAACCGGGTGAGATAGGACATGGACCCTTCTGGTTGAATTTTGTAAGACTCATAACTCTCTGCTCAAGATGAATTTGAAGACCCATGATAGCTCATTTGAAAGCTATGGATGTTAGCTTTCTTCTCCAACAAGAATCAGCCATAAACATTAAGTATATTTTGAGTTATTCAACCTTGAGTGCTGATTGGTCTTAATTAGATGCCCAGCAGACTTGTCAGTAACCAGACCCGTTTTGCTCAAGCCATAACTCTCACCTTAGGACGATTTAGGAGTAACCCAAGGTGCCATTTTGAATCTAAATGAGTTAGATTCTTCCTCCATTTGGAATCACTCAACTCTAGTCATCCAACCTTCAGCTATGATGCATTTAGTAACAGGGGGTCAGGCTGATCTCTACATTGCACTCTTCTGTAGGGGCTGTCTTATAGAAACTATAGGGCAAGCTACACACCTGATATGGTGGTGATTCTAACTTCATTTTGTAGCTAAGACACTAAGCTTTCCAACCATATAAAGATCATCAAGATTAAATGAGTGTAGCTTAAATTCAGTTGCCAAGAACATGACCCTTATCTTGTTCCTGCTGCGATCACATTTGCTTTAAGTAGGATTTGGTGACTTTGAAGCACCCATAAGCTTGGAGTCTTGTAAGGCTAATCATGACCATGAAATTTAGGCTTTCCCTTGATTACTCCTGTTGCAATTCACCGTTGCAAATGTCTCTTATGAAGAGTAAATGAATAAGTCACACTTAGTCAAAAACGTTTTGATTTTTAGTGACGTCTTCTCATAACAATGGTACATCAATCTTTTCGCTCCAACGAAAATATTTTTATTTTTGGTATGTCGTCATAATGCTCCTTATCGAGGCTTACCTCAAAAGAGGCCAAATCAGTTGGGACGACTACGTTAAACGATTTATTTGAAATCATGAATAACCATAAACCGTAGATACTTCATGAAAGTTTTATCCTTTTGAAGGTAAAACCGTGAATGAAATGAAGAATAGTCTTCATTATAATTCTAATATACTTATCTAAGTAGAGATTCATGAAAGTGAGTGGGAGCTCTAAGAGGGATGTTTATATTCTTAATTGTTAAGAATAAACCGAGGTTCAAGAGTAGATTGGCACGATGTTGGCACAAGGCGAGGGAAAAAGGCAAGTCTATTTTGAATAGTAAAGTCAAAACCCAAGCAAGGTGTCGAACCCAACTTTTGACGATTCTATTTTACAGTGTAGGACACAAGAAAAGAATCTGCCCCAAGTTTTCTAAAGAGTTAGAAATTCGGTGTACTATTTTCACCCATAATATCTATATGATCGACGTTTATTTTGCTAAATGCAATTTTTGGGTATTAGATACCTATTATGGTTTTCATCAATGTATTCAATGCATATAATAATGATTCGTGCGACGACTAACCATGATTAAATGTCGACCTACAAGGGAAATATAACTATTGTAGTTTTATTTCTATAGAGACATATAAAAGTTATAATGTGATCAATCTAGTTTTGGATTTAGAGGTGTACTTTAATAAACGTTGTTATGTACATGACCTCTAAATAAAGAATATAGTATCCACATTAGTGTACGACACAAGTGTTTCACTTTTTGTGAACAGATCAAGCGTTGTATCTTTTTATGCCTATACTTGGTCAATGGTTATCCCATACCAATCAAAGGTAATTATATTCTTGACCTAAACTAGTGATTACTTGTCATATAGATTGTAAAAGGCTCAAAATTGGTGACCCTAATCTAATCTTAATTCTGGATTGTGTAGCACATTAAATGGCTAGTATTGACTAGTATCCTTAAAACATTTGATTTTGAATCTTATGGTGTATGTGCGAATCTTGTATTCAAGGCAAGATGATTCGTGCCCTTTTTTTATTGAAAAGGAAATCGAACCAATGAGTCATTGGCCATATTACATAAGAATATGTGTGGTCCAATAACATGCACACCCAGAGATGGTGATGACTACTTCACTTTATTAACCGACGACTTAAGTAGATATTGTGTTTGATTCTACTTAATGAGGTGCCAAGAGAAATCTTTGAAAAGTTCAAAGAGCTTCAATGTGAAATAGTTAACCACCAAGAATATTAGATAGTGGACTTACGACCAAATCGTAACTGTAAAGATCTAAGTATTGACTTTGATTTTCACCAAAAGTATTGTGAAATAGTTTCACAAATTGACTTCTCTAACACACATTATGAGATAAGGTGTTGTTGCATAGAGAAACAGAACCTTATACGATATGGTTTTATCTTTGTCATGTCAAACTGAGCCATTTGACTAACCTTGGGATCTTAATATTTTTGTCTGCTATTTCTTTTCTCACCATATCAAAGCACATTTCAAACAGTCGGATTTTATTTCATATACGATATGGATAGGTAGCGTACCTAATTTATAAGTTATCCGAATAAAACAAGTGCTCAATAATCCTACATTAACCACGAGAACAAAGCGTTTGTGACTCGTGATGCTGTCTTTCAATAAAAATACGATTATTTCTTGGTAAGACAGAGTGGGAGAAAATGTTTCAAGAGCCACAAACTGAACATATGGTCCGGAAAAAGTTTCCTCATTGCTTGTTCAGTAGTTGTTTCTTCGGAACCTAAGAGGTCAGGTGGAATTTTATCACTCCTTAATAGTGATGAATTCTAACCTGTGACTTATAAAAGATTGTTTCTAATCCCAACTTCTTGGTATGGCTTAAAGTCATGCGATTCGTAATGGACTCCATGCATGTTGGTCAGGTATGTGACCTGGTAAATTTTACTTGAAGAAGTACGACCTCTTCAATGTAAATTGATTTTTAAGATCGAAATTTGCATGGATAAACATTACAATGTTTTCAAAGATAAATGGGTAGGCAAAGAGTTTTGCACTAATCTTAATTCTTCGATCCATTCGAATATACTTAGCAATTACAGCATATCATAATAGTATGATGTCAATTGGAGCTCAAGGACCACCTTCTTGAATACGATTCTAGAAGAGGTTGTATATTTTATATTCACCTGTGGGTTTGTAGATCCTAACTATCCTAAGTTAATTTTGCAAGCTTAAGAGGATGTCTTAAGTAAGCATTAAAGAGTTGGAATTAGTGTGTCAATCATGTCATAAAATGTTTCTCGACATCTTGAGGAATTATGTTGAATACATGAAGTTTAGTGGGAGTTATATGGTTTTCATTAGTCTTATATGTGGAGACATATTGATCATTTTAGATGATGGAAGATTTTGGAGAAGTAGAATAAATCTTTTAGATATCTGGATTTATGGAGATAAATCTAAAAGGATATTAGTGTTGAGTCAAAATTCTTATATTGATAAGATCTTTGACTAGTTCAAGGAAGTTGAACACATGATAATTGATTCCTTTTTGCTTCCGCTGCGGGATCAATTATATTTATCTAAAAGGATATTAGTGTTGAGTCAAAATTCTTATATTGATAAGATCTTTGACTAGTTCAAGGAAGTTGAACACATGATAATTGATTCCTTTTTGCTTCCGCTGCGGGATCAATTATATACGTTGTAATGTATACTCAATCCGACATTTTGCATGCTTTGAGCATGACAAGTCGTTTGCAATCAAATCCAAGTGAGAGTCACTTGATAGCCATAAAGAACATCCTTAAGTGCTTGCGAAGGACTAAAAATATGTTCCATGTGTTTTGCGTTTACAGTGAGTTGTGTGTAAGGGGTTACACAGACTTCAGTTTCCAAACTGATCATAGTGATTTGAAATCACGAACTGGCTGTGTTTTATAGAAGATTTATCCGTTGGAAGAGTTCCAAGCAGAAAAGACAATTGGAAAGTGCACTGAAACTATTCAGAAAAAACAACTAAACAATGACAAATTGAGCTAAGATTAAGACACTTGCAAACACTCTGTTTTCTGTTTGAATTGATTGTTAAAGAACAAGGATAGGACCTTAACCAAAGCACAAAGCCAATGGTTGAGGGTTGAACCTTGATCCCAGCACACAGCTAAGGACCCAAGCTCACTTCCAAGCACAAAGCAAAGGAAGTTGTCTCAAGCACACAGCCAAGAGGTTTTAACAGAAACAAGGTTTCAGTTT
This sequence comes from Heliosperma pusillum, assembly GCA_022085475.1. Classification (NCBI taxonomy): domain Eukaryota; kingdom Viridiplantae; phylum Streptophyta; class Magnoliopsida; order Caryophyllales; family Caryophyllaceae; genus Heliosperma; species Heliosperma pusillum. Next base: position 17,937 of record JAIUZE010014154.1, on the reverse strand, counting down.
TATGTTTTACTTCAAATCTGATTTGCATTTCATTAGGTGAAGGCCTTATATAGGCAGCAAAGATACACTCAGACGTTTAGGATACATCTAGGGCCACAAGGGCTTACAACATGAAACAAAATAACAGCTACAAACTTGCAGAATTCTGACATAAAGTAGATAAAGTAGAAAGTAGTTTCTAAAGAGACAATCTTCCTTAATTGTTTGATCAGGTGTGTCTTGGGTGAAGAGTGGACTTTCAAGCTTGGGTTTGTGAACCAAACTGAAGTAGGAAGGCTCCCAAAGATGTGCTGAAGGTACCTCACGCATTGTTTGTTCAAAAGGGGAAGGTTGACAGTGACATATTAACTACTACACCAAAGGCTGAAATCTGGACAGTTTGAAGTTGTCCCTAAGCTAACTCTTTGTGTGTTTGTTTCTTGGAAGGGAAGTCCTGGGGAAAGTTGTAGAGGACCTTCCCAAGACATAGGTTTAGGGATTGGTTAGGCTTGTTTGATTGGCTAAAAGAGGAAGGTTTGACAAAACAGCTAAACTGCTACATGTAAGGCTGTAACTGGACTGGTTCACTTGGGTTGTGTTTTGAGGGGTGTTCTTGACGTTTTCTGAGGAAGGTTTCCTGGACAAAAAGGTAGTAGACCCTCCCTAGTACCATGCCCCATAGTTGGTTTGGAGTCCCTAAGCTTGGAAGTTGCCCTGAGACCCTCCCCAAGGCACTGCTGCTGGCTGAGTTTCCAAAGGTTTTGTTGGCTTGTTTTGTGAGTCTGTTTTGTGGCTTGTTTGGTCTTGGCTCGTGTCATGGCTACCACTGGCTCGTGTCTTTGTGTGGTGGCTTGGGCCTGGGCTATACAAAGCATTAAGATAACTTTTGACATAGGGTAGGTTTGGCATTGAATCCTGGTTAGGCTGATCATAGGTTGATTGTCCTTGTCTTTGAGCATGGCCTTGAACTCCTGTTGCAACCCCTCCTTCTTGAAAAAGATTTGCCCTCAAATCCTCTTCATCCTCAGAGTCTTCTTGATAATGACTTAGGTCTCCCACATTGAATGTCCCATGTACCCCATAATCCCCTGGTAAATCTATCTTGTAGGCATTAGGTCCTACCCTTTCAAGCACTTCAAAAGGACCATCAGCTCTTGGCATGAGTTTGTTTTTCCTTTTCTCTGGGAATCTTTCTTTCCTTAAGTGCAGCCACACCATGTCTCCTGCCTTGAACTCTCTTGCTTTCTTTGGACCTTTAGCTCTTGACTTATACATTTCATTTGTTCTCTCAATCTGTTTCTTGACTTGACTGTGAATCTGCATCATCTGTTGTACTCTTTCTTTGGCATCATAGTTGACTTCTTTCCTTATCACTGGTGCTAGGTCTGTAGGCATTAGAGGATTAGCACCATAAACAACTTCAAAAGGGGTCTTACCTGTGCTGTGTGAGGGAGCTCTATTGAATGCAAACTCAGCTTGTGACAGTTTGATATCCCAATCCTTTAATGACTTAGCAATAATACATCTCAAGATTCTTCCTAGAGTTTTGTTAGTAACCTCTGTCTGCCCATCTGTTTGGGGATGGTAGGCTGTGCTGAAGAGTAACCTTGAACCTAGAAGCCTCCAGAGTGACCTCCAAAGGTGGCTCATAAACTTAGTATCCCTATCAGACACAATGCTTCTTGGTACCCCATGCAACTTTACTATTTCCTTGAAGTAGAGTTCTGCTACCCCCATGGCATCTTCTGTCTTCTTACAAGCAACAAAATGGGCCATTTTGCTGAACCTATCCACTACCACCATTACTGAGTCTTTGCCCCTTTGTGTCCTAGGCAATGCCACTATGAAATCCATACTGATGTCCTCCCAAGGTTTGTTTGGTACAGGTAGTGGGGTGTAGGGACCTGCATGGAACTGTGACTTGGCTAGTTGACAGGGTTTGCACCTTTTAATAGTGTCCTGCACATCACCTAGCATTTTGGGCCAATAGAACTGCTCATGCAATATCTCATAGGTCTTTTGTACCCCAAAGTGCCCTGCAAGTCCATTGCAATGGACCTCCTTGACTAGTAATCCTCTGTAAGGACCTCTAGGTATGCATAGTTTGTTTCCTTGGAAGAGGAAACCATTCTGTGTCAAGTACTTGCTCTCCTTCTTGAGTTTTCCCTCTGCATATACTTCCCATTCCTCCTTGAAGTCTGGATCTTCCATGTAGAGTTCCTTCATGAATTCAAAGCCTAGGACCCTTTGCTCCATGAATGACAACATCACAGATCTCCTAGAAAGAGCATCAGCTACTACATTGTTCTTGCCTTCTATGTACTTGCTTGAAAAGGAGAAAGATTGCAGGAATTCTACCCACTTAGCATGCCTGGGGTTGAGTTTGTGTTGACCATTGATGAACTTTAAAGCCTCATGGTCTGAATGTAGCACAAAAGGCTTAGGTTTTAGGTAATGCCCCCAATGATTCAGAGCTCTCACTATGGCATAAAACTCTTTGTCATAGGTAGAGTAATTTAACCTTGCTCCACTTAGCTTCTCACTGAAATAGGCTATGGGCCTCTTCTCTTGAACCAGTACTGCCCCAACTCCTAACCCACTTGCATCACATTCTACTTCAAACAGTTTGTTAAAGTCAGGTAAGCCTAGTATAGGGGATCTACACAACAGATCCTTAATGGTTTTGAAGGACTTCTCTGCCTTTTCTCCCCAAGTAAACTCTCCTTTCTTCATGCATTCTGTGATAGGAGCCATGATAGAACTGAACCCCTGAATGAACCTTCTATAGAAGGATGCCAACCCATGGAAACTCCTGACCTCTGTTACTGTCTTAGGTGTGGGCCAATCCCTGATTGCCTTAACCTTCTCAGGATCAACAGCTACCCCATCCTTTGATATGATGAACCCAAGGAAGTGAACCTCAGGCTGCATGAAAGTGCACTTCTCTAGCTTACCATATAGCTTATTCTTCCTGAGAACCTCACAAAGCAAGTTCAGATGTTGTAGGTGTTCCTTCTTGCTTGAACTGTAGACTAGAATGTCATCAAAGTATACCACAATGAAATTTCCCAAGTAAGGCCTTAAGACTTCTGTCATGAGCCTCATGAAGGTGCTAGGGGCATTGGAGAGCCCAAATGGCATCACTAACCATTCATACAGCCCATGCTTGGTCTTGAAAGCAGTCTTCCACTCATCTCCAGCTCTTATCCTTACTTGATGATACCCTTGCCTTAGATCAATCTTAGTGAACACTTGAGCCCCACTGAGTTCATCCAGAATGTCATTGAGTCTAGGTATAGGGAACCTATACTTAATGGTGATATTGTTAATTGCTCTGCTATCTATACACATCCTCCAAGTTCCATCCTTCTTAGGCACTAGCAGTGCTGGTACAGCACAAGGACTAAGAGACTCCCTGACATACCCTTTGCTAAGCAATTCTCCCACCTGAGATTGCAGCTCTTGTGTTGCCCTGGGGTCACTTCTATAGGCTGGCTTGTTTGGAAGGACAGCCCCAGGTACTAGATCAATGTGGTGCTCAATTCCCCTTAGTGGGGGTAATCCACTAGGTAGTTCAGCAGGGAAAACATCCTCATAGGTTTTCAGCAAGGCTTGTACTTCCTTAGGCACTTGGTTAGACCCTTCCCCTACCTCCTTGGTGAGGAGGACATAGACTGGCCTAAGATCATTTAACTCTTGCTCCATCTCTGCTTCACTTAACAGCAGAACTTCCTTAGCAGCTTCAGTTAAGAGTGGAGGGTTCCCTTTCAGGATAGGGGGTAAAGGAGCTAAGATGATTTTCTTCTTCCCAAACTTAAAAGAGTAAGTATTGTCCCTTCCCTGATGGACAGCATCCCTATCAAACTCCCAGGGCCTCCCTAATAGAAGGTGACAAGCATCCATAGGCAATACATCACACAAGGCCTCATCAGCATATCCTTTCCCAATAGAAAATGGAACAACACATTGTTGATCTACTCTAACTTCAGCCCCCTTGTTCAGCCACCTAAGCTTGTAAGGTTGAGGGTGGTCTTTGGTGGGCAATGTTAGTTTATCCACCATTGTCTTAGAGGCTACATTGGTGCAACTCCCTCCATCCACAATCAGATTACACACCCTCCCTTTTATGGTGCACCTAGTTCTAAAGATCTGGTGTCTTTGATCTTCTTCTAAGGGTTGGGGTTGTGTGTGCATCACCCTCCAAGTCACCAGACTTAACCCAGCATCAGGTTCTATCAACTCCTCACTAGCCTCTATCTCAGGCTCTTCCATCTCCTCATCACAGACCAACACCTCATCATCCCCCCAATGGATTACCTCTAGAGTGCTCAGAGCTCTTTTAGATGGACATTCTCTAGCAAAATGTCCATATCCTTGACATTGAAAACACTTTTTGAGGGGGGTAGTCTTCCTTTGGCCTGCCTCAACAACCTTGCTTTTATCAGGGTTAAAAGGAGTCTTAGTAGGAGCCACAGGTTCTCCCATCTTAATTCCTACAAAAGGTTTGTAGTTAGGTGTTCTAGCAGGAGTTTTAGAGACACTGGCTTTCCCTTTCCCCAACTTTTCTACTCTTAAGGACAAGTTGACAGCTTCCTCAAAGGAGTATATGTTTTGCAGCCTAACTTTACTAGCTATCCTCTCATCCAAGCCTTCTAAAAACCTTGCTATCTTTTGCTCAGATTTCTCAACAACCTCACATTGCAATGTAAGTTGTTCAAAGTCTCTTAAATAAGATTCTACAGGTTTTTGTTCTTGTTTAAGGTGAGTGAGCTTAATGAACATGTCCTGAGTGTAGTCCCTAGAGACAAACTTAGCTCTCATCTTCTTTTTCAGTTTGAGCCATGACTTAACAGGTTCTTTCCCTTCCCTAACCCTCAAGGTTTTCATGTTTTCATACCACAGTGAGGCATAGCCTTTTAGTTTCATGATAGCAACCTTAAAAGCCTTTCTATCAGTGTATCCTTTAAACTCAAAGACTCTTTCTACAGACCTTAGCCAATCTAAGAAATCATCAGGGTTCAAGCTACCTAGAAAGTCAGGAATCTCTACCTTGATATCTTTGTCTTGGTGTCTGAGAAGATTGTGATCTGAGCCATCTGAATCTGACATTTCAAACTGATCTACAGGTTGTCTCCTCCTTACTCCACCTTGTGGGAAAGGTGCTCCTCTTCCTCGACCTCTGCCTCCCCTTGTATCATTGTTCTGTTGGCCCTCAAGGAGTTCATTGACAGATCTAGAGACCTCCATTACAGTTCTGGCAAGATCTTGAACTGTGTTTTCAAGACCTGTGATTCTCTCTTCACTCATGGTTGTATTTTGTGTTTTTAATGTAGTTAGGTAGATGAACTCACAAACCAAAGCTCTGATAACCAATTTGCACTGAAACTATTCAGAAAAGACAACTAAACAATGACAAATTGAGCTAAGATTAAGACACTTGCAAGTACTCTGTTTTCTGTTTGAATTGATTGTTAAAGAACAAGGATAGGACCTTAACCAAAGCACAAAGCCAATGGTTGAGGGTTGAACCTTGATCCCAGCACACAGCTAAGGACCCAAGCTCACTTCCAAGCACAAAGCAAAGGAAGTTGTCTCAAGCACACAGCCAAGAGATTTAACAGAAACAAGGTTTCAGTTTTATGTTTTACTTCAAATCTGATTTGCATTTCATTAGGTGAAGGCCTTATATAGGCAGCAAAGATACACTCAGACGTTTAGGATACATCTAGGGCCACAAGGGCTTACAACATGAAACAAAATAACAGCTACAAACTTGCAGAATTCTGACATAAAGTAGATAAAGTAGAAAGTAGTTTCTAAAGAGACAATCTTCCTTAATTGTTTGATCAGGTGTGTCTTGGGTGAAGAGTGGACTTTCAAGCTTGGGTTTGTGAACCAAACTGAAGTAGGAAGGCTCCCAAAGATGTGCTGAAGGTACCTCACGCATTGTTTGTTCAAAAGGGGAAGGTTGACAGTGACATATTAACTACTACACCAAAGGCTGAAATCTGGACAGTTTGAAGTTGTCCCTAAGCTAACTCTTTGTGTGTTTGTTTCTTGGAAGGGAAGTCCTGGGGAAAGTTGTAGAGGACCTTCCCAAGACATAGGTTTAGGGATTGGTTAGGCTTGTTTGATTGGCTAAAAGAGGAAGTTTTGACAAAACAGCTAAACTGCTACATGTAAGGCTGTAACTGGACTGGTTCACTTGGGTTGTGTTTTGAGGGGTGTTCTTGACGTTTTCTGAGGAAGGTTTCCTGGACAAAAAGGTAGTAGACCCTCCCTAGTACCATGCCCCATAGTTGGTTTGGAGTCCCTAAGCTTGGAAGTTGCCCTGAGACCCTCCCCAAGGCACTGCTGCTGGCTGAGTTTCCAAAGGTTTTGTTGGCTTGTTTTGTGAGTCTGTTTTGTGGCTTGTTTGGTCTTGGCTCGTGTCATGGCTACCACTGGCTCGTGTCTTTGTGTGGTGGCTTGGGCCTGGGCTATACAAAGCATTAAGATAGCTTTTGACATAGGGTGGGTTTGGCATTGAATCCTGGTTAGGCTGATCATAGGTTGATTGTCCTTGTCTTTGAGCATGGCCTTGAACTCCTGTTGCAGAAAGGTTCCAAGTAGGAATGACAATTTCAAATATAAATGTCATGTATCCGCTGGAATTGTTCCAGGCAGTTTATCATTGCGGATTTCACAACGGAAATAGAGTACATTGCATCATATGATAATGCATATGAAAGTAGCTTGGATTCGACAGTATTGGAGGGACTAGAAGTAGTTCCTATAGTTGTATATCCTATCCCATGATACTGGTAAAACAGTGGGAGCTACCTTTAGGCCAAGAGTCCTAAGTCTAGATTCAAACCTAGACACGTACTCAGAAAGTTTTATGTAATATGAGATTAAGTAGACAAAGAGAAATAGCAATCAGAATGATGGGAAAGATGCAAGTATTGCTAATCCATTAGCCATACCTTTTGCAGGCTGAACATGATAGTCATGTCATTTCAATGGGGATTGAAATATGTACCTGAATTGCTAAAGATTATGAGATATGAAATTATTGATAGCGTATCAATTTTTCAAATATTTGATAATCGCATTCATTGTTAGAGTTTCATTACAAACTCCTTTGTTTAGTTTGACTAAATTTTAATACTTTGTTTATCCGAATTGGTTGAAAGAAAGGTTGAATCCAATTCAAGTGAACAGGATGAACTTAGTGTTTTGTCCCTAGTCACTCATTTGAGGTGACGTCTCGAAGTGACTAGTTTGTAAGTCGATCGATGGTTGGTTCAGCACCATGGGGTCATGGAGATGACTGGTCGTTTACATAGACAGACTGTGGAGACACTCTGTCAGGCAGTGACCATAATAGAGTCCCTTATCAAAATTGTTGAAGCCTGGTCATGGCGGGGATTTCTATTTTATTCCTATGAGTCGATTCTTTAGACTGGCAACCATTTACCTGAGTCGGTGTAGTTTCCGATTGACTTTGGTTTTTGTCCTAGGTCGTGCCGTGAAAGGAGGCCGATGGACATCATCTGGGTCATGGTGATCTGCATCATACAGTGTAAGATGGGTCAACAGGAATTGTCCACCCACGTTGGGTATTAACATCTTCGGGCCACTCGAGGAGTAGTAACTGGAAATGCGTGGCCACGCTCGGAAGAGATCTCTGGTAGATTTTTCGGTCAGACAGTTACTCTCCCAGATCGAGAAAACCACTCTATTTATAATTTTCAATTGCAAGTGCGACCTGTAAGACACCTTGCAATGAGTGGGAGGATGTGACACAAAAGAGACAAGAGAATCGGTAGCACACAACTTGTCAAGACAAGTGGGAGATATTGTTGGAGTAGGAGTCCTCCGCAATAGTGTTGCTACATGCACAACTTGTATCGGACAAGTGGGAGATTGTTGGAGTAAGTGTCCTCCACAATAGTGCATTTATATAATAAATCTCATTTGGAATATACATGGCATGATTAGTATATTTTGATACTACACGTCAGTTGATTAACGTAAATCGGTAACGCTCGGCTGACTAGAGTTTGACGTTATTGTCGTATGATGGCGGTGATCAACTGATCCCTTTAGGTCACACCTATAGGATGAGACCCAAATAGAATACTAATTATTTGTATACGATACAGTTTAATTAGGGCATTACATATATTTGATATGTACGTTTAGTTACGAGAGTTGTTTATTGGAAATTGAGTTAGGAACTCATTCCACTTAAGTTTATTAGTCAATTATACGATAACTGACTGAATAAATTTTACGTCTTATTTTAATACGATTAAATAAGATTTAATTTAGTGATTAATCGTTAATTCATTAAATTAGTTGAGGTTATGCATATATTTTGAGGTAGAGGTAATTAGTTAATTATATTTACAAGGAGTTGTAAAATAAATTAACTGGGCATTGTGGGACCCATTATATATTGATATAATGGTAAAATATTACTTAAAAGTTAAGTATATATTATTTATTAATTTGAGTCATATAATTGTTATATGATCAAATTGACACTTAATTATACAAGATAATTAAGCATATGATTAATAAGTATTTGTGGGACAAATATCAAAAATCAAAATGGTCCATAATGGACATATGATGGCCGGTCATGACATGTGAAGAAGAGAATGATCATTGTTCTTTTCTTACACAATACTCCATTTTGATTGTGACATGACTTTCATGCTTTAATCATCAATACATTACCTACACTCTACCATCTTACACAAAGAATAAAATCAGCAAAATTGAGCCCTCTTGGTGCTCATGAGTGCCGGCCATTTTGGCCTTAAATTGAACAAAAGTTGTTCATTTTTGGATTACTTCATTTTGCTTATTTTTCACTTCTCTTTCTAAACTCAACTTCTCTCTAAACTCTCTTATACACTAATATTCTCTACATATTACTAGTGTAGTAATACAATAATATTAGTAGTATTTTGTCTTACTTATTATCTAGTTAATAATAAGGTAAGATTATTTGGGTTTAATCTTGGGTGCAACTAGAAGGAGACCTTCTACTTTGGAGGTTATTTTATGGAGGATCATCCACTAAATACATGCTCAAGAACAATAAGGAGTTCTTATTGTGCCCCATATTGGCCGAAAATTTCCATTGTAAGGAAATTTCATCTTATCTTTATATTTATGCTTTTATATTTGCATGCATTATAACTAGATCCTAAATCATTAACTTAATGTAATTTAATGAACTAATTAGAGGAGTCTAATTAGAGGTCTAGGACTTTCAAGTCCAACATTGTCTTACAATCTATTCGGATAAACAAAGTATTAATTTTAGTCAAACTAAATAAAATAGTTTATAATAAAACTCGAACAATGAATGCAATTATCATATATGAAATAATTAATACAACATTCAATTATTACATATTACATAATCTAAAGGAATTCTGGTACTTGTCTCAATCCCATTGTGACGATATGACCATCATGCTTAGCCTTTGATAAAGGCTTGGTTAAAGGATCAGCAATGTTGTCATCTGTCCCAACCTTACAAATATCAATTTCCTTTCTATCCACGAAATCTCTAATTACATGATATTTCCTAAGTACATGTCTAGACTTATTACTAGACTTGGGCTCTTTTGCTTGAAAGATAGCCCCACTGTTATCACAATAAATCGTGATAGGATCTTTGGCAGTAGGGACTACTGCTAGTTGAAGCAGGAGCTAGGGGAGTAACCTCCTTTAAGAGTCCTGATACGAGTACATATACGGGTCATTGGAGGGACGGGTTCAATGCAAGTCGGAGATCAGTTTAAGGCATTCCGATGATTATTTTGGGGTTGGCTAAATGAATCTCGGAATGATTCAATGTATCTCGAGCTTTCATTGAATACGGAGACAATGAAGCCAAGTAAACCTAAGTCAAGAAAGCCTCAAGCAACGGTCTTCTGCACTGTGTAATGCTACCATGAAGCTGATCAAGTTTTGATGTAACAGTCATGTTGACTGTTTAATTGCTGTCATTTTAATTCCTGTTTTATTGTCATTTAAGTCTTGAATTTTATGTCCAATAATGTAGCTTTTAGAAAGTCATAAGTAGGAGTTAATTGTAGTCATAAAACTAGTGTTAATTGCTTGTTTATGGCTGCATAGGATTCAGTTTTTATAGCTGTTATAGGGCTGCCAAAGAAGGTAAGTTTTAGCCTAATTAAGAGCCTCTTTAAGAGCCTTAATTGGGTTGTTTATTGCCTGGTTTGACCAGCCATAGTAGGCGTGTGATAATGCCTATTTAAGGCCTTGTTTTGAAACATAAGAAGACACACAAGATTTTGAATAAGAAAAAGAATTTCTTCTTTGCAAATTAACGTTGTTAATTGTGAGAACATGAGTGTTTGAGTGAGTTCAATCACAGCTTGAGAGTTGGGACGCGTATTCCAAAACTTAAGAACGAATCATTCGACGCGTATTGAGTGATTTCCCATTGTTAATGCTATAGGTCTAGCGTTGGCAAATATCCCGGTTACAAATCATGTCCTATTCCGCTGCTCAATCGCATCAAGTCCAGTTCAGGCAACAACCAACCAGCACAGTCATGTTCAGGCCAGAGCAAACCAAGTCCAAACAACAGAGCTTTCAGAAACAACCAAAGCCAACCATGCCCAAGCAACACATGCCCCAGCAACAACACCTTCAAGAGTTCATGATCAAGCAACAACAGCATCAACATAAGCAATGCCAACCAGAGCAACAAGGTCCAAAACCACCCAAAACCAGAGGAATCCCACAGACATCAGTACAAGTTCCAGGCCACATATCCTACACCAATTGTCCAAGCAAGGGCTCCAACTTCTTTTCCCATCTAGTTGAGGTTATTAGCTACAAAAAAATTTCAGGATAAGTTCTCCTAATTGTCCTTGGAAGTTCAAGAAAAACAGCCCACAAACTAGTCAGTCACTCTGAGAGTCAGGCAGGTTTCAAGACCAATTGATGAGCAAAGGCATCTTACTTTTGTGTGACCCTTAGTAGTATTAATAAGGACGTTGGAAGGACACTAGAATTCCCTCTCAAGGTTCCATTTGAAGCACCATACAGCCAAGACAACCCCCAAAGAAAACTGCTCAAACAATGCCATTTCAGGAAAGGGACAAGCTTACTTTTCATTTGCTTTTTCTGAAGTAGTTGCAGTCTGTTTTGCTCGTCTTATTAGTAGACTTTTGTATCTGATTTGTTGTTATTTCAAGGTTCATTTTAAGCCCTTAGATGTAGCCTTACGTTGTATGGTGGAGATCCTTTGTAATGCTCTATATAAAGAGCCTTTTGCTTTGTAAGAAACTCCAAATGCTTGAATGAAAAAACCAGAGTTCTTACTCTATCTATTTGGAAGCTAGCATCTGCGTAACCGATTGCGCATAGCTCAGTATCTCCTCCATAATTCAATACCCAATCCTTAGTCCTTAGTAAGTACGTAAGGATGTTTTTGACAGCCATCCAGTGTGTTTCACCTGGATTGCCTTGGTACGGACTCGTCATACTCAATGCATATGCCACGTCCGGACGTGTGCATATCATGGCATACATGATCAATCCTATAGCTGATGCATAAGGAACACGACTCATGCGCTCGACCTCTTCCGATGTCTTGGGTGCCTGAGCTTTACTCAAATGCATCCCAGAAATCATTGGAAGGTTCCCCTTCTTGGAGTTGGTCATGCTGAACCTCTCAAGAATCTTATCTATATAAGACTCCTGACTGAGTGATAACATCCGTCGTGATCTATCTCTATAGATACGGATCCCCAATATGCGTTGTGCCTCACCCAGATCTTTCATCTGGAAATGGTTCTTTAACCATACTTTTACCGAAGATAAGAGAGGGATGTCATTCCCAATCAAGAGTATGTCATCAACATACAATATTAAGAAGACAATCTTACTCCCACTCGACTTGACATACAAGCATGGTTCCTCGACCGATCGAGTGAAACCATTCTCTTTTATCACCTGGTCGAAACGATGATTCCAACTCCGAGAAGCTTGCTTAAGTCCATAAATGGAACGCTTAAGCTTGCAAACTTTCTTAGGATTTTTAGGATCAATGAAACCTTCGGGTTGTACCATGTACAATTCCTCCTCCAAATAACCGTTTAAGAAGGCGGTTTTCACATCCATCTGCCAAATTTCATAGTCATGAAAAGCGGCAATCGCTAAGATTATCCGAATGGAACGCAGCATAACTACGGGTGCAAAAATTTCATCATAATGCAATCCTTGCACTTGAGTCAAACCTTTTGCCACTAGTCGTGCCTTATAGGTGTCTGGTTGTCCTTCTACGGAATGCTTTATCTTATAAAGCAATTTGCACTGAAGAGGTCGTACCTTATCAGGCAAATCAACAAGATCCGATACGTCATTCTCATACATGGAGTCCATCTCGGATTGCATGGCTTCAAGCCATAGCTTAGAGTCGGAACAGGTCATGGCACCTTTATAGGTAGCGGGTTCGTTACTCTCTAGGAGTAAAACATTATCTCTCTCATTCTCCTCGACCATACCAATGTATCTGTCTGGAGGAATGGAGACTCTACCCGCCCTCATAGGTTCCATAGGGATGTTAACCGTAGCAGAAGTTGAAGGAACCTCTTCCTCCATTGGTTGCTCGGTTGTTGGTTCTTGAATTTCCTACAGATCGAAGGTTCTATTACTTGACTTATTCTTGAGAAAATCTTTCTCTAAGAACTTCGCACTAGCCGCAACAAAAACTCGTTGTTCGGTAGGCGAATAGAAGTAATGACCAAACATTCCTTTTGGATAACCAATAAAATATGTCTTGACCGATTGCGGGCCGAGCTTATCCTCGTGTCTCCACTTGACATAAGCCTCGCAGCCCCAAACCCGAATAAAGGACAAGTTATGGACCGTTCCCTTCCATAACTCATATGGAGTCTTGTCTACAGCTTTAGACGGACTTCGGTTAAGTATAAGAGCAGCTAACAAAAGAGCATAACCCCATAATGAATCAGGTACTACCGTGTGACTTATCATGGATTGAACCATATCAAGTAATGTTCGATTTCTCCGTTCGGACACACCATTTAATTGAGGTGTTCCAGGTGGAGTTAACTGTAATACTACACCACAGTCTTTAAGGTGTTGATCAAACTCATTTGAAAGATATTCGCCACCACGATCTGAACGAAGTGTTTTAATCTTTCTTCCCAGTTGGTTTTCAACCTTATTTTGGTATTCCTTGAACTTTTCAAAGGACTCACTTTTATGCTTCATTAAGTAGACATATCCGTATCTACTCAAATTATCCGTGAAAGTGATAAAATATCTATAGTCGTCTCTTGCATTTATTGACATAGGTCCACATACATCAGTATGTATGAGACCTAATAGGTCACTAGCGCGCATTCCAACACCTTTGAATGATATTCGAGTCATTTTACCAATAAGACATGATTCACACGTGCCAAATGATTCGTAATCAAATGGGGAGATAGTCCCATTGTCAATGAGCTTCTTTACACGTTTCTCATTTATGTGTCCCATACGGCAGTGCCATAGATAAGTTTGATCTTTGTCACCAACCTTTGATTTCTTGTTATTCACATGCAATATGTCTGTGGTTTGATCTAAGATATAAATTCCATTCATGGAAACTGCTTTGCCATAAATCATTTCATTAAAAGAGAAAAAACAGCTATTGTCTTTTATTGAAAATGAAAAATTGTCTTTATCTAGTACGGAAACAGAAATAATGTTCTTAGATAAACTGGGAACATAGCAACAGTTATATAAATATAACTCTAAACCACTCGGGAGTTGGATTACATATTCTCCCACTGAAACTGCAACAACTCTTTGCAACAGGAGTTCAATGTCAAGCTCAGATTCAAGTCCAGCCAGCCTATGATCAACCTAACCAAAGCTCAAACTCAACCTTACCCTATGTTAAAAGCTACCTCAATGCTTTGTACAGTCCAGGCCCAAGCCAACAAGTCATGACACGAGCCATTGATAGCTATGGCACGAGCCAGGGCAAGCCAAGACACAAGACAAACACACAAGAACAGCCAGTCAGCCTTCAGGAAAGGTATTCAGCAGCAGCACCTTGGGCATGGTCCAAGGGTGTTTTCCCATCTTAGAAACTTCAAACGAAGGATAAAGCTTGGTCCTAGGGAGGGTCTACTACCTTTTTGTCTAGGGAACCTTCCTCAGAAAACGCCAGGATCACCTCTCAAAACAAGAGCCAAGTTCACCAATCCAATCTCACCTATTCAGGAGCAGTTCAGCTGTCACTATCAAAGTTTCTTCTTTTGGCCAAGCAGACTCGAGGGCTTTTTGCTCAGACTTTGGGGACTAATACTACTCCATTTTAGGACCAAAACACCAAGCAAAAAGTCCACTATGTACCATATAACAAAGCAGCAGCAAGGCAACAAGAATCCTGTCTTTTTCAGAACTGTTTTTCTGATGTTTACTTTATTTCAGTTTGTATCAGTTTGTAGTTGTTATTTTGTTTTCTTTTGAGGATCATTGCTAGCCTTAGATGCATTTGGACGTTCAAGATGTAATCTTATTGCCTATATAAGGCTTGTTTTAAATGAATGAAGGCAGATTTGAAGTAAACACAAAAACTGAAACCTTTGTTTCTGTTATCATCTCTTGGTTGTGTGCTTGAAAAACTTCCATTGCTGTGTGCTTGGAAGTGAGCTTAGACCCTTAGCTGTGTGCTGGGATCAAGGTTCAACCCTCAACCATTGGCTTTGTGCTTTGGTTAAGGTTCTATCTCCTTCTTTCAGCATTCAGTCCAAACAAAACAGAGCAAACTCTAAGTGTATGACCATAGTTCTATTTGTGTTGTTTTTTTGCTTGTTTTCTGAATAATTTTAGTGCAAATTGGTTATCAGAGCTTTGGTTTGTGAGTTCATTTACCTAACTACATTAAAAATACAAAATCAACCATGAGTGAAGAGAGAATTACAGGTGTTGAAACCACAGTTCAAGTTCTTGTCAGAACTGTGATGGAAGTCTCCAGATCTGACAATGAACTCCTTGAGGGCCAATAAAACAATGACATAAGGGGAGGCAGAGGTCGAGGAAGAGGAGCACCTTTCCCACAAGGTGGAGGAAGAAGGAGATAACCTGTAGAACAATTTGAAATGTCAGACTCAGATGGCTCAGAGCAAAGTCTTCTCAGACACCAGGACAAAGACATAAAGGTAGAAATCCATGACTTTCTAGGTAGCATGAACCCTGATGATTTCCTAGATTGGTTAAGGTCTGTAGAAAGAGTCTTTGAGTTTAAAGGATACACTGATAGAAAAGCTTTTAAGGTTGCTATCATGAAACTGAAAGGATATGCTTCATTGTGGTATAAAAACATGAAAACCTTGAGGGTTAGGGATGGGAAAGAACCTGTTAAGTCATGGCTCAAACTGAAAAAGAAAACGAGGGCTAAGTTTGTATCTAGAGACTACACTCAGGACATGTTCATTAAACTCACTCACCTGAAACAAGACCAAAGACCTGTAGAGTCTTATCTAAGGGACTTTGAACAACTCACACTGCAATGTGAGGTTGTTTAGAAACCTGAGCAAAAGATAGCAAGGTTTTTTGAAGGTTTGGATGAGAGGATAGCTAGTAAAGTCAGGCTACAGAATTTATACTCCTTTGAGGAAGCTGTCAACTTGTCTCTAAGGGTAGAAAAGTTGGGAAAGGGAAAATCCAGTGCCTTTAAGACACCAGCTAGAACCCCCACCTTCAAACCCTTTGTAGGAGTCAAGATAGGAGAACCTGTGATCCTTGCTAAGACTCCTGTCAACCCTGATAAAGGCAAGGCTGTTGATGCAGGCCAAAGAAAGACTACCCCTCTCAAAAAGTGTTTTCAATGTCAAGGTTATGGGCATTTTGCTAGAGAATGCCCATCTAAAAGAGCTCTGAGCACCCTAGAAGTAATTCATTGGGGAGAGGATGAGGTGTTGGTCTGTGATGATGAGATGGAAGAGCCTGAGGCAGAGGCTAGTGAAGAGCTGATTGAACTAGATGCTGGGTTAAGCCTAGTGACATGGAGGGTAATGCACACACAACCCCAGCCCTTAGAGAAAGATCAAAGACACCAGATCTTTAGAACCAGGTGTACCATTAAAGGGAGGGTTTGTAATCTGATTGTGGATGGAGGTAGATGCACCAATGTAGCTTCTAAAACACTGGTGGATAAACTAACATTGCCCACCAAAGACCACCCTCAACCTTACAAGCTTAGGTGGCTGAACAAGGGGGCTGAAGTTAGGGTAGATCAACAGTGTGTTGTACCATTTTCTATTGGGAAAGGATATGCTGATGAGGCCTTGTGTGATGTACTGCCCATTGATGCTTGTCACCTTCTATTGGGTAGACCTTGGGAGTTTGATAGGGATGATGTCAATCAGGGAAGGGACAACACTTACTCTTTCAGATTTATGAAGAAGAAAATCATTTTAGCTCCTTTACCCCCTATCCTGAAAAGAAACCCTCCACTCTTAACTGAAGCTGCTAAGGAAGTTCTGTTGTTGAGTGAATCAGAAATGGAACAAGAGTTAAATGATCTCAGACCAGTCTATGTACTCCTCACCAAGGAGGTAGGGGAAGGTTTTAACCAAGTGCCTGAGGAGGTACAAGCCTTGCTAAAAGCCTATGAAGATGTTTTCTCTGCTGAACTACCTAGTGGGTTACCCCCACTGAGGGGAATTGAGCACCACATTGATCTGGTGCCTGGGGCTGTCCTTCCAAACAAGCCTGCTTACAGAAGTGACCCCAGGGCAACACAAGAGCTACAATCTCAGGTGGGAGCTCTTCTTAGCAAAGGGTGTGTCAGGGAATCTCTTAGCCCATGTGCTGTACCAGCATTGCTAGTGCCTAAGAAGGATGGAACTTGGAGGATGTGTATAGACAGCAGAGCAATCAACAACATCACCATTAAGTATAGGTTCCCTATACCTAGACTTAATGACATTCTGGATGAACTCAGTGGGGCTCATGTATTCACCAAGATTGATCTAAGGCAAGGGTACCATCAAGTAAGGATTAGAGTTGGAGATGAGTGGAAAACTGCATTCAAGACCATGTATGGGCTGTATGAGTGGCTAGTGATGCCATTTGGGCTCTCCAATGCCCCTAACACCTTCATGAGGCCAATGACAGAAGTATTGAGGCCTTACTTGGGAAAATTTATTGTGGTATACTTTGATGACATTCTAGTCTACAGTTCAAGCAAGAAGGAACACCTACAACATCTGAAGTTACTTTTGTGAGGTTCTGAGAGAGAACAAGCTCTATGGTAAGCTAGAGAAGTGCACTTTTATGCAACGTGAGGTTCATTTCCTTGGGTTCATTATCTAAAAAGATGGGGTAGCTGTTGACCCTGAGAAGGTTAAAGCAATCAGGGATTGGCCCACCCCCAAGACAGTAACTGAGGTCAGGAGTTTTCATGGGTTGGCATCCTTCTATAGGAGGTTCATTCAGGGGTTCAGCTCTATCATGGCTGCAACAGGAGTATATGATCAAGACAAGACACAAGCTCCAGACAAGACTCAACATCAACAACATCAAGACAACAACATCATTCAAGGCAACAACATCCATTCAGACAACATCATGACTAGTTATGACAATGTCCTATTCAGTCCAAGTAACCACCACTTCAGGCCAGCTAAGACAACACTACACCAACCAGAACAAAGCCTAGCCATCCATTTTCCAAGACTAAGCCACAACAACACACAGCCAACAGCAAAACAAACCCAACACAACAAAAACAACACTCAGCCTAAAACAGCCATTCACAGTCTTTCTAAACAGGGTCCATAAGGGTCTCACACATCCAAACAAGCCTAACCAACCATCAACCTTAGTCCTTGGGAAGGTCCTCTAAAACTTTGCCTAGGACTTCTCTTCCAAGAAATGCACACACAAAAAGTTAGCCTG
>JAIUZE010014153.1:0-10893 GCA_022085475.1 Heliosperma pusillum | reverse complement strand
CGAAGGTGATAAGAGACGGGATGAAGTGGTAGGTTCTAATTGTGCTAGAAGACACTAGAGATCTGTGTTATCTCTCTCACTCACCTAAATGAATGAAAGGATCGTCCCAAAAGACATGGAGACGAAGTAACTGTGAGTCGATTGTTCTGAAATTTGTGAAAGTGATGACTACTTAGAGGTTTTGTTTTGTTTGTAATTTCGACTGGAGAGATTTCTAAACTTGTGCATTTTTTAAAATGCTCGAGACTTTTCTTGGACAGTTTTTTGAGGTTTGAAGTCGTCGTTGGACTGTTTTTGGCTTGAAGTCGTTGTTGGATTGTTTTTGGTGTGGAAGTCGTTGTTGGACTGTTTTTGGTCTGTTTTTGTCTTTGGATTTGCTTTTGTGTGTAAGTTGTTTTTTTTTTTTGTTTTTTTTTATTTGTTCGACTTTTGTTTGTCTTGTCTCGTGAATTTTTTAATCTTTAAGACTTCTGCTTTGGGATTGTTGGGAGTTTCTTTATTTTTGGTTTGGTTTGAATTTGTGAGAGTTTTGGGCATAGTTGCACTAAAAAATTGTTCCGATCCTCAGGTGAGGGTATCAAAATGTTCTGAATAGGATGCAATTTATGGTAGTCATACAGGATCTGACAAATCGGGTAGAAAGATGGGGTCCCCAAACCTAACGGTCACCTAGAGACACGGCGATCAAGGAATTTTCACACCACAAGATATCGAAAAGGTGGTAAATGCACGCCCTCGTTAAGGCTTATTCTAAGAGTTCGAGTGATCTACACTAAAGAGATACGACATAAAGTATTTCAAGTCTATTCCGCTAGTTAGTTGTAAAAAGTAGAATGAGTGACTAATAAAAAGTACATGTGCTCATTTATTTAGTTTTGTTTGAAACTCAAAAAGCACGAGGATGATCCTATTACAAAGGTTAATATAGTGAAGACAAGTAGCCGCTTCGAATGTCGTCCTCAATTCTTGTTCCTTGCACAATTAAGTCTTTGAAAGACTTTATGCTCTGATATCTCAGGTGGTTTGCATAAACAGGTCCCAAGTTGTTCACGAACTTTTCCACAAGAGTAGCTTCATCTTGGCGTTCGACAAGCTGTGTACTAGTGTTCCTCCACCTACTTAGGAAGTCGGTGAAACCTTCTTTCTCATTTTGGGTAAGAACCTCTAGAGTGCGCATGTTGCCTTGGATATCAGCATTGTTTGCGTATTGCTTGACGAACGCAATTGCGGCATCATCCCATGTTGCGATCTTCTTGTGTTCTGGGGAATAGAACCACTGCTAAGAAATGGTGTCGAGAGATGAAGGAAAGATCCTTAAAAACATTTTGGGCTTGATGCCTTTGATAGAGATGTAATCTTTGACGGCACAAATGTGATTCAAAGGGTTTTCGTGCCCCTCGAAACTTGGGATGTCAGTCATATTGAAGTTGGTTGGCAGCTAGGCATTCACGGCTTCATATTTGCAACTGTTCTCCCTATAGATGTCATCTCTATTGAGGTACAATAGTTGCTCCTCCAAGTAATGGAGTCGCTTTTCCGCTCTAGTAAGGACTGGTGGTGGATTGGCTTCTGGTTGTCCCACGATGAGTGGAATGTTATCTTGCACACTAGGGTCAGGAATGTGTGTGGGAGGCAGCCTAGTTTCTACAGCAATGATTCGACCCTCAATGGCATTGAGACGAGCAAAAGTTTGGTCCTGACTTGTTTGGAGACGAATGAGCGCAGCTAGAATTTGATCATTACCATTTTTTTTTGGTGCGCGAGTATTTGCTCTACTAGCTCTTGACATCTTGGAAGCTGAGGCAAGAGACCGACAACAAATCAAAATACGATCGACAAATCTAGCACACTTACTCGAAAAGACTCAACTTTGTGAAGTGGGAGTGTGCCACTGTCTTTTAGTGAGTTTTGAAAATGACTGATTTTGGAAACGAGTAACGACTCGAAGTGGAGAAAGACTCGACTTGTGAAGTGGGAGTGTGCCGCTGTGCTAAGTGCGTTTTGAAAATGACTAATTTGGCAATGTTTGTCCTAGACAACCGTAGTGTGGTTGTAGGCGTGTTGACTCGATGTGGAGAATGATTTTGAATACACACTTGGCCAGAGTTTTGACTCATTTTGCGCTACTTTAGGCCACCTTTGAAAATGCTTCACAGATTTTAAAAAGGATTTTGATTTTGAAAATTTTGTCATGGTTTATTTACAAAGTGGTGATCATGTAAGGGTTATACACATTTAAATAGGCAGAATAACGACATGTTGAGTGCATTTAAAATGGTTTTGGCTTAAAATAGTGGGTTGTCATACCAAGCAATCAAACCCAAGGTCGGTGGAGGGGTCCGTGCCAAACATGAGTAAGGCCGGTACCTAGTCCATTTCCTCGAATAGCGAATGTCCTTGGTGCTAACATGAGTGCACACCATGGTATGGTTGACGTCAATCGCTATCCATCCTTAGGCCCAGATAAGAATTAAGACCGTCCAGACATAATGATTGGTCGAAAGGGTTGGGTTGGTCCTAGGAATGTGTGATACACGCGTTTCGCGATCCTTTCCAAAACTGTGTTGAACGGGGTACCACTGCTGGAGAAATGAGGGACAAGGGTGAAAACATGCATTTGTGGAGTCGCCACCAACTTTTGTGGGAATTTGGAACCGTTCGAATACTTTATGTATGTCAAGACACAAAGAAATGACATGAACACTAAGAACTTGTTACCCTTAGCATTCTATGTCTAGAATGACTCTCGTGGATGCCAACGAACACAGATGTTCACAAGATCATGAGTAAGGGGTAAGGGTACATATTAGGAAGTTCTTTTGATCGAACGCCTAATCCCGCCCGCCTCGATTGCCGCCTCTACTAATGATTAGGGAAACTCTTCTGTTATCGATATGTTGTCGGTTATTTGCATGCAATGCAACATCCACGTTTTAATACTAACATGTGAGCTTAGACTATGCCGGTTGACATGTAATTTAGCAATAATTATGTCGAATTAGGATTTAGGATTGATTGGCATTTGAGAAGACAAGTAATTAAATCATACAATGATTAAATAGAACTATAAAAGAAATATTACAATTGATCACAACGAATATGGGATCTATGTCAAAAATATGTTTGAAATATTATTTGAAACAAAGAGAAGAAACAAAACTAAACGAAATCAGATTAGCAGTGATAATACAAATAATAGTCAATTTACTAACAAATTAAACTACGTCAAAGCGAATCAGGAAGATCAGAGACAGAAACCAGCCCAGAATAGGCGCAGCAAGAGGTGCGTCCTCTGGAAGAGGCGCAGTACTCTGTGCCTTTGTTTCAGAGGTGGGTTTTGGCTGTGAAGCCAGAATCCAATCAATTAGTGTTCGTTGGTGATATAAGGTTTTTTAGCGATCTACAAGTTGAACTTAAGTGATTTAAATCATATTAATTACTCTAATCATATCAAAGACGAATGTAGACTATTAGGGATTTAAGCCTCTAATCATATAGACGGATCTAGCCTCTAAAGACAAAATTTGATAGATGACAAAACCCACTAATACAGACTATTCGGGATTTAAGCCAAGACAAACTATATGAAGAAAGACTAAAGAAAAGGTTTGAAAACAATTTTGACATAAATCAGACATAAATCTTACATTAATTAAAATATAGTATAAAAGATGGGATTAAACACCCTCAGACTTACTTGTTGACGAAACGAGATATGAACTAAAGTTATCGATTAAGCGACAGCTCGACTCGAATGTAAATAAAGTGCTCACGTAGGAGGAACGATAGATTAGTTAAGTTTATTAAAATTGATTATTGTTGAGTTGGTCAAATTGTTAGGTCAATGCAATAACGTAACAGGAACCCAGAAGGATTTGAGCTTACGTGGTCGATTGATCAAGCACGTAGTCGTCAAAATTCTTAGAGCAAGGTAAATAATGGAAAGATAGAGAAAGAAGGGGCGGAACACTCGCGTGCCCTGAAAGTGTGGACGAACCTCTCCTTATATAGGGAGAAATCCGAAGAGTTTTGGAATGAGTCGAACACTGAAAGAAATCTAGAAAATATTCCGAATATAGAGAAAACAACTGGGGAAGAGGCGCAGCAGGCACTGCGATCCTTGGAAGAGGCGCAGCGCCCGCTGCGTCGTTTCCCAGGCAGTTTCCTACTTTGAAAGAAGGATTTCCGCGTTTCTTTATGAGAATTGCGGTAGATTTCGAATACTCATCCACATAAAATATGAATATATTTTACCGAGAAAGGATAAGTTTGAAACATTAAAATATCCGTAATATTCTCGAGCGTTCAGACACGGTTTAAAAAGACAGTTTAAAGAAAAGGAAGCGGTTTTTGACCCGGACTCCAAAATGACTCTAATAACTGTCAAAACGACCGTAACAGTACGTATATGACTACCAAAGGGTAGACACAAGTGTTTGAGCTATCACTTGACGATAAACTTCTAAATTATCGTAAATCGTTTTGCTTACCAAACATGCAGCCCAATCATCACAGGGTGGTTGGCGGAAGGTGCAGATTCGAGGTATCTACAGAGCCCCCACTTTGACTTAGGCTTGGACAAGGCAAAAGTCAAAGTATAGCCATCAGTTCATTGAAGATTACAACCTGACGACGATGGCGACGCGAGGCGGTTCAATAGGTCTAAACCAAGGACCTGTCGTCGGGAACATTTTAAAACTTGTCGACTGTCGGGGAGGGTTGTTTAAAGTCGATTATACTACGTACGAAAGCTCGCCAGCCATAAGAAAGAGTCATACCAAAGCATCTTCTTACTTGGTTGCGATGTGAGGGTCACTAGCCGTTTCATTGGGGTGCGTAATAAAGCTCGCCAGCCGTTAAAAGGGCGCGTGATGGAGCTTGCCAGCCATTGAAAGGCCGTGTGATGAAGCTTGCTAACCGCTAGGGATAAGGTGCGTAATGAGGCTCGCCAGCCACTGAGAAGTCATGTCTCTGTCTTCATGTGAACTCTCGTTGGGGAAAGGGCGCGTGGTGAAGCTCGCCAGCTGCTGAAAGAGGTGCGTAGTGAGGCTCGCCAGCCATTGTAAGGCCACGTTGTGAAAATCTTCATGCGTCTGTAAGTTTCTTAAACTCAATATTAGACACTTATAATATCATAATACATTTAGTTTACTCTTAAACTAAATAGATCTTATGCATGCATAACACAAAAACAAATAAGGAAGAAGAAATTGTTCCTTACATTGATAATAAACGATTTTGGGCACAAAATAGGACTCCTTCCTACTTTGTTCTTGAGCTTATTATATAGGGATGAATCTCCAAGTCCTTAGTGTAAGAACTCTCCTTTTGTTGTACCAAGACAATACCCCAAAATCACAAATATTACTACACTAGTAATATAAAAGTAGCCCTTAAAATATATTTTCTAATAACTCTTATTACTACCTTAGTAATATTATTAGAAAAGATGAACTCTAGATTTAGGAAAAACTTCTCAAGTTATTTCTAGTGTGAGAGTAGGAGAAAATAGAGAGATAAGTATCTCTTTAATTATATGATCTAGTAGAGTATAAAGAGGAGAAAAACTCCTCTTATGCACACTTCACCAACCGGCCACCAAGGCTCATGGGGGAGGGTGAGCATGCAATTTGTCTTTACAATGCACTAGGGTAGAGTCTAGACTTAAGGTGGTAATTATGTTGTTTTAATTCTTAATTAGAACAACAAAGCATGACCTAAGAACCTACCCATGTCCCTCCAACCGGTTTTAACAACTTAAAAGGGTGTCCATTTTATTTTTGTCAAATGTCAATTGTCATACAATGTGTCACATGTGACATGTAACATGTAATTTAGCTTATAAATGTGCATTTAACTAATTTAAATGCAATTTCATAACAATTAAATTAGACTTAACATTTTAAGTCACATTTTATAATTACATGTAAATAAAATGGATCATCTCATTTTTGGTTAATATAATCTACAACAGTTTGTAATTATAATCGACCAATTTCACTTATCTCAAATGTTTTATAAACATGATGCATTCTTAGTAATATAACAATTAAATTATTAAAATGAATCTTATTTAATCATATTACAATAAGATATAATTCTCACTTTAAACTTGTTCAAATTAAGGGATTAATTAATCTGTATCGCTATACAATTAATTAATGTACATGATTAGGGGATTGTCCTTTAGGTGTGACCTCAAGGGATCAACTGATCACCACCGTCATACGACAGTAACGTCAAACTCAATTGAGCCAATCGTTACCGATTTATGTTGACCAGTTGACTATAATATTCATCATCCCTTTGTATTCTTATTATTGAGATTTAATTATGTGATCGCACTATTGTTGAGGACATTTACTCCAACAATCTCCCACTTGTCCGAGACAAGTGTGCGTCACCAATTCTCTTGTCCTATTACAGATCTCCCACTCAATGCAAGGTGTCTTGCAGGTCGTCCTTGATTTGATCATATCAAGAGTGGTTTCCTCGATCTGGAGAGTAACTGTCTGACCGGAATTATCTACCATAGATACCTTCCGAGCGTGGCCACGCATTTTCAGCTTACTCCTCCTCGAGTGGCCTTGAGATTTAAAACAACCCTGACAAGGGGTGGACAATTCCTATCGCACTATTCCCTTTGCATAGCCACAGCTCATCATGACCCAAAAGATGCCCATTTGACCCCAGTTACGAAGGTCGTAGAGCATAAATCAAAGTCACTCTGAAACTGTGCCACCTTAGGCGAACAGTCTTTAGTCAAAGAATTGACTCAAAAGAATACTAGTAGCTCTTGCCACGACCAGGCTACAAGAATTGCCAGAATTCTATAAGCGGTCACTGCCCAACAGATTGTCCCTTACACTCTGTCTATGTGATCGATTGGTCATCCCTTATGACCCTATGACACTTGAACTTGCCATCAATCGCACCACAATATAGTCACTTCGAGATGTCACCTCATATAAGTGACTAGGGGCCTATGCTATGTTAATCCAGTCCATTTTAATGGAGTCCAAAATTGTCTCTACAATCCATTTGTATATAACAAAGCACAAAACCGAGTTTATGAAACTCAAACGATAAATGTGATTATCATATATGAACAATCAACACAATGTTATTGCTTCATATCATATAATCTAAAGTTTATTTCGTCCATGATAATTCATGACGATCTTATTAAATGCAATAAAGGCTTGGGTGGTGAATATACCATATATTCATTTATTCCAACCTTGTGAATTGCTTTTTCCTTCCATCCAATGTTATTCCTAATAACATGAATTCATCTACGTACATGTCTAGATCTCTATCTAGCGTTGGGCTCTTTAACTTGAAAGATACTCCCACTTGTTATCATGATAACTGATAGGTATTTAGGTGAAAAGATCTACTATTAGTTCCTTTTAAACCACCTTATCCTCATCATAATGTACTAGGTCTCTATTTGTAGAATTTATAAGGATTGACTCTTCAATCATTCTTTTAGCTATTCGCTTCTTGTATAACAAAAGTACGCCTAGGATTTCGATAAATCCTTTTATAAGTTTGGAAATTTGGGTTTGTGTAACCTTTACCACATTGTCAAATTTTCTCTACCAAACACAAGAATGTATCCCTAGTTCTCCTCGAGAACTCTATGGATGTTCTTGTAGGCTATCCAATGACACTCATCTGGATTGATTTGTTATGGACTTGTCATGCTCCTAGCATACAATTCATTTAGGTATGTGCATGTTATGGCACACATGAGTGATATCATGTGATAAACAACTCTTAGGTTCAGTGGATGACTATGACCCTTTCATAGTGATCCCACTTTTATCAACATAAACAACCTATTTAACTTGTTGAATAGATTAACGATCTTATCGATATAAGATTCTTTATAAATGCCAAGCTAAAATCTTCTATTCCACAATATATTTTGATTTCAGCATACACTTTGCCCTCTTTCATCCAACATTAAAATCCAACCACTCCTTTCAAAAAGGTAATATGAATATGTCACTCTCAATGAGTGAAACGTCATTTACGTGGAAAACAATTTCTCCCACTGAACTTCATGTCTTTACATGATAACTTAAACTCCCACTTAACTTCATGTCTATACATGACTTTAACTCCCACTGACTTTCATGTCTATACATGACTTTTCGACAATTCGAGCGAAACCATTCTTATATCTTATAATAGAAAAGATCATCATAACCTCTAGGTAGATACATGCATACAATAGGCTTGTGTCATGTACACATCCTATTCCAAATCTCTATTTGGACATGTGGTTTTTGATGTGTATCTTGTACACACCTATTATGAGGTATTTCATTGATGATTTGGATCTAAGCATAGTTAAGCATTAACTTAGCTTTTGTAGACATCTACATGTCTATCCATGCAACTACAATTGGACAATTCCAAATAAAACATTTTCTTTGCATAGATTCCATTTAGTTTCATAAGTCTCTCATGTTAGAAAATAAAAAATTTTAAAATTTTTAGGTACTTCCACTTCATAGATCATAATCTTATTATATCAAGAACAATTTCTTTTGGTCTCGTCACTAGTCTAAGGATTCACCTAAGAACGCTTTCTTTTGGTCTCCTTACTAGTCTTGAGTCCAACCTAAGAACATTTTCTTTTGGTTTCCTCACTAGTTCCTAACTAGTTTTTCGTTGTGGCTTATTTTCTCCCACTCTATCTTTAGAAAAATACAACTATTTTCTTTAAAGATAGCCTTATGAGCCACAAACAATTTTGTACTCATATTCGTAAGGGAGGTAGAAGTATCACAACATGACCTTAAGTGATCTACTAAAGACTTCTTTGTAAAGACATCGAATCTTAGCTTCAATATAGACTAGTTCTATAAGAGCTAAAGAGGTGAACTCATATTAATGTCATTTACTTTCTTTATAAGTGGTATGGCCAATTGGTTTGGTAGATTCCATATTTTGAGGTCAATAACTCAATTTTGACTTAGCAATTGATCTTTCAAAGTGAGAATCGAATTCTTAGCCTTTTTATTATAATGATCCCATCATCATAATATTTGCGTGATCAATTTGAGTCGATACAATTTATGTTATTAGTGCAAGCAGAGTATGATGACAAGTTCTTAGAACTAAAAAGTTTCAACAAACCGAGTGACCTCGGTTGAAAACCAAGTCACTAAATCCAATTACAACCAATGTCAATAAAAGGAATTGAACAAATTTCCATGTCAAACAAGGAAATTATAAAAGTTCTAAAAAACAATGTCTCAAAATACCTCCTAAAATTTTGACAATTCAAAATGTGACCAAGCTTCCATAGGTCTTCAATCATGGTTAGCTAACTTAGCTTCCCTTGAAAAGCCTTAGGCTTGCTTGTTCTAGCCTGCCTTTATCCTTGCTAGGATGCCCTAATTACAATTAAATAGGGTAAGAATCACAACTTGTATCTTATACCAAACTTGAGATCATAACATAAACGATAGGGATAAATTACCAACTGAAACATCTTTCCAGTTTTGATATCTCCTAGATATTTAGTGCAATTCCTCTTCCAATGCCCTATGCCATTACAATAATGGGCATGGGAGGGCTATTCTCAATAGCTTTACCCTTTCCCTTGAAGGTGGAGGGCATCTTCCCTTTACTACCACCTTTCTTGAAGTTCCCCTTACTATTTTATATCCTTGGAGGTGCTAACATTTAGTCTCATGTCTCTCTCAGCTTGCACAAGCATCTTGTGCAATTCATGAAGAGAGGTTTCTCATGTTATGCATATTGTAGTTTACCCTAAACTTCACATATGCTTTTATTTTCCCCAAGGAATGTTAGACTCGGTCGATAACGAGTTGTTCGGGAATGGTCACCCCTTGCAATTTAAGAGTCTCGACATGCTCAATCAATTTGAGTACATGAGGGCTAACTTTTGGCCCTCCTTTTTGGTTCATGTCGAATAATGTGGAAACCGTCTTATAATGTAAGATCCTAGGAGCTTGTGAAAAACATGATCACAAGCTAGGCATAGATCTCATAGGCCGTGCTCATCTTATGGCACTCCTTTCGACATTGGCTTCCAACGAGAAGATCAAAACGTTTTTGATCACGGCGGACTCTTTGTGGCTAGCCTCATAGGCTCGCCTTGCGTGGCGGTTGACCTTTCATTAGGTGTGGTGGGAGAGGCCTTGGCAAGGTAACGAAACCGGTCGTCACCCGCCGCGGCCAAGCGGAGTTGCAAATCCCAATTGGTAAAATTAGCGCCATTCTTTTCTAACTTGCATCAATCCATGAAGGATCGAAGCCAATGAGACATTCGTGAGAGTTGGAGCATAGGTGGTGGTGGACTAAATAGCATTTGCCATTGCGAATAAACAATTATGACTACAAATTTTAAAGACATAAAGGAAATGTTAACATTTATTGTTTTAAATACTTGTAAACATTTTAAACAAGTTTTAACATTTAAATAGTGACCTCTACCCAACTATTATAAATGATTCCGAGATCCAAATTCATATTAATTTGGGCACGGTAAGCCGATTCATCCCTCATTAACATAATTCGGTGGATTAACTCTTTAATCGATTCTACATTAGAACTCTCGGTCGATAATATTACATTAATATTTATCTTTAGCCCGGAACACATGCGGCTACGGTCGCGAATACTTCCGTTGAGCTCAATCCGAATTTCGAAATAATAACATTTATTACCCCACTTACCCAACGTAACAAGTTTAGCACCCCGGTGAGCCGAGCCTACTTCCTTGCAAAATTGGGATTCATGGGTTCTAACATTTGGTAAGGCTTGATCTCAATTATTTATTATGAGAGGTCATGACAATTTATAATCTATCATGTTAAAGTGAACTAAATTGATGAATTAACGATTATT
>JAIUZE010014152.1:0-53301 GCA_022085475.1 Heliosperma pusillum | reverse complement strand
CTTTGTTAACATTTTGAGAGACTCCGTCGCTTTGTTATTTTCCGCACTTAGTTGTAATATTTTGACACTCCTCGTTTTATTTAACTTGCATGTATAAAAGTTTTTAAAAACTACCTATTTCCGCAATATAATTCACATGCTTGTTTGTTTATTATTTCCGCTTTCGCGAGGGTTGTCACAAGATTAGGACGAGAAACCTCTGTCCTTAGGATAATATTAGCCCCCACTATATGTTGATGGTTGTCCTAAGATTGTTATATAGAAATATACTACATAGTTAACATTAGAACCAGAAGCCATATTAATTTCTTTCTCCCGAATTCGAGTTTCCTCTTCAATTCGTAAATGTTTCTGAATCTGGTCTAATGTAAATTCTTCAGAAGTATGCAACAATTTCTTCCTGTAATTATTCCAGGATGGTGGCAACTTTGCAATGATTCCCCCAACAATCAGTTTTTCTGGAATTTCTATGGATAAATCTTTGAACTTAGAAATTAAAATCAGAAATTCATGAACTTGATCTAGAATAGAAGTACCATCAACCATAGTAAATTCAAAGAATTTAAAAGTGATAAACTTATCTGCCCCTTGTTTTTCAGCGTCATACTTGAATTCCAGGGATTTCCACATCTCTTGTGCAGACTGAATTGGAGTATAAAGATCGTATAATCGATCAGAAAGTGAATTTAGAATGTATCCCCTGCACAACATCTCGTCTTCAGTGCACTTTTTGCGTTCTGCAATTATCCCTTCAGTGTCGTCGCTTGACGGTTCTGGCAGTGCACCCAATTTTGGATCAAGGACATAAAAAATCTTGAGTGCAGTCAGAATGAATGACATCTTCTCCTTCCAACGCAGGAAATTTGTTCCATCAAACCGATCTAGTTTCACAGCATCATTACCGAAAATCTTCATAGTGTTTTCCATACTAATAATATTATCCTAAGATTGTTATATAGAAATATACTACAGTAATATGCAAAATACAGAAATAAAGAAACTAGATTAGGACGAGAAACCTCTGTCCTTAGGATAATATTAGCCCCCACTATATGCTGATGGGATCAAAGGCTAATTACCCCCAAGATTCCCTAATCTAAGAACGGAATTACAACAAACTCATCCATTCTCCACGAACATAAAAACAGACATTTGTATTTTCTTTGTGTATGAAATTTTTGGATTGCAAGATGATCCTTTCTGTTTGTCTGCCAATTCTTTTATAAGGGTTGGAAGGGGCAGTTATTAATAACCCCCCAACAGTTGCAACTGTTGGCAGAAAAACCGAAAATAAAAAAGAAGGACTGAAATAAAGACGTCTTATTGACAGAACTCGTGTTCGTGCCTAGTCTATGATTATTAAATATTAATAATCCTTACTAGCATATTAAGCCCAATGTCAACTTGGCCCAATAGTCCAAATCCTAGTCCATTTAGTATACTAACCACATAGGTTAATATAAACACAATATAAGCAATCTATTCTTTCCATGTGGGATAACATTCCACACTTAACATTTCACACTTAACAAAATATTGGAGACTATTATCTAACAATCCCCCACTTAGTCTTCAATCAAACAAAATGTATTCATGAAAGTATCTTTCGATTTGAACTCTCACTTAGTGACAATCTCTCAAAATTCTGACGAAAACATGGCGGCTAAAGAGCTTTTGAGCCAGAATTCTAATGTTAGAATCGGAAAGACCACACACAAGTTGTTTCCATTATGTTCATAAACAAGGCAGCACTATTATGGCCATGTGCATCTCCTGGTTCATAGACATCTACAATAGTAAGACAAGAACTATTGTTAAAAGCGGCACCACTTCTATGTCTACATAGGTGAAATTCTACTTCATTTGAATTTCATTAAGAGTACATTACTCACCCTAACAATACTAGTATAAACGTTACACTAGTCCCTCTAACCAGTCATCAACAATTTGTTATCACCACATTGAACCTTTTAGCTAGAATTACTAGTAAAAAGGTTGGGTTTCCATTGTTGCTAGTTAATTAATTGGTCTCAAGCCCATTTCTCGGCTTGTTCCGTAAACCGTTTCTCTCGGAAGACCCTTTGTAAAAGGATCTGCCAAATTGTTACACGATCTTACATAAATAATAGTTATTATCCCGTCGGATATTAACTGTCTCACATAAGCATGTCTTAAGCTGATATGTCGAGATTTACCATTGTAAATCTTATTATAAGCTCTAGACAAAGTCGCCTCACTGTCGCAATTCAAAGAAATGGCTGGCATAGGTTGTGGCCACAACTTTATATCTAATAACATGTTTCTTAACCATTCTGCTTCTTTGCCTGCTGCTGCTAAAGCTAAAAATTCAGCTGCCATGGTGGAATGAGCTATACACGTTTGTTTCTTTGAGGCCCAAGAAACAGCACCACCACCGAGCATAAAAATCCAACCACTTGTGGATTTGTTATCTCCGTCTCTGGATATCCAGCTAGCGTCTGTGTATCCTTCAAGTACAGTCGGAAAATTTCCATAATGCAAAGCATAATTTTTGGTTCTTTTCAAGTAACCAAAAACTCTACCAATTGCCTGCCAATGATCAGTACTCGGATTGCTGGTAAACCTAGAAAGTTTGCAAACCGCAAATGCTATATCTGGTCTTGTACAATGAGTAGCATACATCAAGCTACCTATAGCACTAGCATACTCTAGCTGCGCCACAGATCTTCCACTATTCACACAAAGCTTACACGAAGTATCATACGGAGTGTTAGCCTCTCTGAAATTCAAATGCTCAAACTTTTGAAGCATTTTTTCAACATAGTGAGCTTGGCTAAGAGAGAAACCCCCACTATTTCTTCTAACTTTAATACCAAGGATAGTGTCAACCTCATTTAAGTCCTTCATCTTGAAGCATGAACTTAAATAAGCTTTAGTTTCATTAATGCCATTCATGTTAGTACCAAATATTAACATATCATCTACATAAAGGCACAAAATGACACCATAATCCTTAGTAAATTTCGTATATATACATCTATCGGCGGAATTATGTATAAAACCATAAGACAAAACAGCGGAATCAAATTTCTCATGCCATTGCTTGGGAGCTTGTTTCAAGCCATATAATGACTTAACTAGCTTACAAACTTTCTGTTCATGTCCGGGGAGGACAAACCCTTCGGGTTGTTTCATATACACCTCTTCATCTAAATCTCCATTTAGAAAAGCCGTCTTTACATCCATTTGGTGTACATATAAATTATTTAAAGAGGCCAAAGCCAACAATACTCTAATGGATGTAATTCTCGCCACAGGAGCATAAGTATCAAAATAATCCACTCCTTCTCTTTGGCGAAAACCTTGGCAAACAAGTCTAGCTTTAAAGACTCTGATTGATTCATTATCCACATTTCGTTTTACCTTAAAAATCCACTTGCAACCAATAGCTTTGGAACCGGGGGGCAAGTCTGATAAAATCCAAGTCTTATTTGCAATTAAAGACTCCATTTCATCGTCTATTGCTTCTTTCCAAAAAGCAGAATTTCGCGAAGCCATTGCTTCCCGAAATGTCTTTGGATCCTCATTTTCATTCTCAACATTGAGAACCATTGGGATTTTATTGGTAACTACCTCCCTATCACCTTCCACAAGAAAGGCGGTAGCTATAGAATGGATAAAATCTGGACCGAAATCCTTTTCTTTTCTCGGTCTTACGCTTCTTCTAACTTCACTAGTAGCGTTAGGATTCATCCTTGCTTTACTAGAAGAACGTTCATAGTTCGTATCTATTTGTGGTGATCGTTCGACACTTTCGGAATCAATCCGGAATTTATTCTCAAAAAATTCCACGTCTCGAGATTCCACTATCACATTTGTGTCCAAATCCAAAAGCCTATAAGCCTTAGAATTTTCTGCATATCCCACAAACACACTTTTCAAAGCTCTTGGACCCAATTTTGTTTTCTTAGGATCGGGGACTTTGTAATAGGACAAACATCCCCAAACTCTAAAATAACTAATATTAGGCTTTCTTCCTCTCCAAATTTCATAAGGAGACATTTTCATCTTCTTTGAAGGAACTCTATTATGTACATGACATGCCGTTAGTAATGCTTCGCCCCATAGGTTCATAGGTAAATTAGAGTTAACAATCATGGCATTTACCATGTCAACCAAAACTCCATTTTTCCTTTCTGCCACCGCATTTTGTTGGGGTCTATAAGGAGCACTTACTTGATGAATAATGCCATTGTCTTCACAAAAGGAAATGAACTCGGTAGGGAAATATTCCCCACCCCTATCACTTCTCAAAATTTTTAATTTTCTCCTCTTTTGTGTCTCTACCATGGCCTTGTAAGTTAAAAACATGTCATATGCTTGGTCTTTTGTTTTCATTAGATAGATATAGGTAAATTTAGAACAATCATCAATAAAAGTAATAAAATACCTACTACCACCTCTTGTTAAAACACCATTTAATTCACAAATATCAGAATGTACAAGTGCTAAGTGCTAGTCTATGATTATTAAATATTAATAATCCTTACTAGCATATTAAGCCCAATGTCAACTTGGCCCAATAGTCCACATCCTAGTCCATTTAGTATACTAACCACATAGGTTAATATAAACACAATATAAGCAATCCAATCTTTCCATGTGGGATAACATTCCACACTTAACATTTCACACTTAACAAAATATTGGAGACTATTATCTAACAATCCCCCACTTAGTCTTCAATCAAACAAAATGTTTCATGAAAGTATCTTTCGATTTGAACTCTCACTTAGTGACAATCTCTCAAAATTCTGACGAAAACATGGCGGCTAAAGAGCTATTGAGCCAGAATTCTAATGTTAGAATCGGAAAGACCACACACAAGTTGTTTCCATTATGTTCATAAACAAGGCAGCACTATTATGGCCATGTGCATCTCCTGGTTCATAGACATCTACAATAGTAAGACTAGAACTATTGTTAAAAGCGGCACCACTTCTATGTCTACATAGGTGAAATTCTACTTCATTTGAATTTCATTAAGAGTACATTACTCACCCTAACAATACTAGTATAAACGTTACACTAGTCCCTCTAACCAGTCATCAACAATTTGTTATTACCACATTGAACCTTTTAGCTAGAATTACTAGTAAAAAGGTTGGGTTTCCATTGTTGCTAGTTAATTAATTGGTCTCAAGCCCATTTCTCGACTTGTTCCGTAGACCGTTTCTCTCGGGAGACCCTTTGTAAAAGGATCTGCCAAATTGTTACACGATCTTACATAAATAATAGTTATTATCCCGTCGGATATTAACTGTCTCACATAAGCATGTCTTAAGCTGATATGTCGAGATTTACCATTGTAAATCTTATTATAAGCTCTAGACAAAGTTGCCTCACTGTCGCAATTCAAAGAAATGGCTGGCATAGGTTGTGGCCACAACTTTATATCTAATAACATGTTTCTTAACCATTCTGCTTCTTTGCCTGCTGCTGCTAAAGCTAAAAATTCAGCTTCCATAGTGGAATGAGCTATACACGTTTGTTTCTTTGAGGCCCAAGAAACAGCACCACCACCGAGCATAAAAATCCAACCACTTGTGGATTTGTTATCTCCGTCTCTGGATATCCAGCTAGCGTATGTGTATCCTTCAAGTACAGTCGGAAAATTTCCATAATGCAAACCATAATTTTTGGTTCTTTTCAAGTAACCAAAAACTCTACCAATTGCCTGCCAATGATCAGTACTAGGATTGCTGGTAAACCTAGAAAGTTTGCAAACCGCAAATGCTATATCTGGTCTTGTACAATGAGTAGCATACATCAAGCTACCTATAGCACTAGCATACTCTAGCTGTGCCACAGATCTTCCACTATTCACACAAAGCTTACACGAAGTATCGTACGGAGTGTTAGCCTCTTTGAAATTCAAATGTTCAAACTTTTGAAGCATTTTTTCAACATAGTGAGCTTGGCTAAGAGAGAAACCCCCACTATTTCTTCTAACTTTAATACCAAGGATAGTGTCAACCTCATTTAAGTCCTTCATCTTGAAGCATGAACTTAAATAAGCTTTAGTTTCATTAATGCCATTCATGTTAGTACCAAATATTAACATATCATCTACATAAAGGCACAAAATGACACCATAATCCTTAGTAAATTTCGTATATATACATCTATCGGCGGAATTATGTATAAAACCATAAGACAAAACAGCGGAATCAAATTTCTCATGCCATTGCTTGGGAGCTTGTTTCAAGCCATATAATGACTTAACTAGCTTACAAACTTTCTGTTCATGTCCGGGGAGGACAAACCCTTCGGGTTGTTTCATATACACCTCTTCATCTAAATCTCCATTTAGAAAAGCCGTCTTTACATCCATTTGGTGTACATATAAATTATTTAAAGAGGCCAAAGCCAACAATACTCTAATAGATGTAATTCTCGCCACAGGAGCATAAGTATCAAAATAATCCACTCCTTCTCTTTGGCGAAAACCTTGGCAAACAAGTCTAGCTTTAAAGACTTTGATCGATTCGTTATCCACATTTCGTTTTACCTTAAAAATCCACTTGCAACCAATAGCTTTGGAACCGGGGGGCAAGTCTGATAAAATCCAAGTCTTATTTGCAATCAAAGACTCCATTTCATCATCTATTGCTTCTTTCCAAAAAGCAGAATTTCGTGAAGCCATTGCTTCCCGAAATGTCTTTGGATCCTCATTTTCATTTTCAACATTGAGAACCATTGGGATTTTCTTGGTAACTGCCTCCCTATCACCTTCCACAAGAAAGGCGGTAGCTATAGAATGGATAAAATCTGGACCGAAATCCTTTTCTTTTCTCGGTCTTACGCTTCTTCTAACTTCACTAGTAGCGTTAGGATTCATCCTTGCTTTACTAGAAGAACGTTCATAGTTCGTATCTATTTGTGGTGATCGTTCGACACTTTCGGAATCAATCCGGAATTTATTCTCAAAAAATTCCACGTCTCGAGATTCCACTATCACATTTGTGTCCAAATCCAAAAGCCTATAAGCCTTAGAATTTTCTGCATATCCCACAAACACACTTTTCAAAGCTCTTGGACCCAATTTTGTTTTCTTAGGATCGGGGACTTTGTAATAGGACAAACATCCCCAAACTCTAAAATAACTAATATTAGGCTTTCTTCCTCTCCAAATTTCATAAGGAGACATTTTCATCTTCTTTGAAGGAACTCTATTATGTACATGACATGCCGTTAGTAATGCTTCGCCCCATAGGTTCATAGGTAAATTAGAGTTAACAATCATGGCATTTACCATGTCAACCAAAACTCCATTTTTCCTTTCTGCCACCGCATTTTGTTGGGGTCTATAAGGAGCACTTACTTGATGAATAATGCCATTGTCTTCACAAAAGGAAATGAACTCGGTAGGGAAATATTCCCCACCCCTATCACTTCTCAAAATTTTTAATTTTCTCCTCTTTTGTGTCTCTACCATGGCCTTGTAAGTTAAAAACATGTCATATGCTTGGTCTTTTGTTTTCATTAGATAGATATAGGTAAATTTAGAACAATCATCAATAAAAGTAATAAAATACCTACTACCACCTCTTGTTAAAACACCATTTAATTCACAAATATCAGAATGTACAAGTGCTAAGTGCTAGTCTATGATTATTAAATATTAATAATCCTTACTAGCATATTAAGCCCAATGTCAACTTGGCCCAATAGTCCACATCCTAGTCCATTTAGTATACTAACCACATAGGTTAATATAAACACAATATAAGCAATCCAATCTTTCCATGTGGGATAACATTCCACACTTAACATTTCACACTTAACAAAATATTGGAGACTATTATCTAACAATACTTATATTCGAAATCAATCATTGTCAGATAACCCGACCAATTCTTCTCATTCAACACAAATTGCTACAAAAATATATCACAATTACATTATTCTCTTAGCTCACTGTATACATAATCTCCCACTTTACTGCATACAAGTCATGCCTAAAGCCGTCGGCAAGCCAGCAAGAGCGATCAATACTTGACTTTGATTACGTTTTATATATGCAGGGCATTATGTCACACTACTATTAATTTCTCTAATTGTTTAGTTTTTGGCAAAGCTTTTCTACTATTTTCAATACAAGGAAAACAAAAAAGTTTACGAGCAATGTAAAGTTGCATGCGCCTCAAAAGAGTTACAAATTATGTAAGTTTTATTGATGTAAGTTCAAAGAATTTTTATTGAATGACTACTTACAAATAATACAAGAATAATGCTTATGGTAATTCAGAGTTATGACTAACTCAAGCAAAAATGGCTTTATTTGGACTTGGTTAAGATCTGTAAGATAAAAATGTGGTTTTTCGTACAAGGGAGCCACAAACAACGACAAGATGAAGGGATAGATGGTTGAATCTTATAAAAAATTTAAAACTAAAATTATAAACCAATTAAAGCTAATTAAAGACTATCAATTAACAACTTATTTACAAAGAACAAGCTAATTACATACAATCGATGCATATGAATTAAGATGGATTTATTTCGTAGATCGACTCAAAACATCATAATCATATTCCTACCCATATTTATCAAATAGGATTGACAAGTAATTAGAACAAGATAAAAAAATGTAATACTCCGTATTTCTAAGTTCTTTGTACTTGGTCGAGTAGGGGTCACTCGACCGAGTGAAATGTGTACTCGGCCGAGTAGAGTGTATTCGGCCGAGTGTGGTTGGTGTGTCAGTTTGACAGCCTTCTGCCTAGTTGGCACTAGGCCGAGTAGTGTGCACTCGACCGAGTGCACCGGTCTGCAGGATTTTATCGGGCGATTTGATTAAAGATAATTAAGAGGCATTAAAAGATTATTTCGCCAGTTTACTCTCATAATCAAACCCTAAAACTTCTAAACACTCTAAAATCCTCTCAATCCCCTCTACTCATTCCAATACCCGGATATGATTGCATCTTGTCTTACTTGTTGATTTCATTCGGTAAGTAATCTATCATTGTGTTTAGTAGCTATTATGAATTATGAAACCCTAATTGAATTGGAGGAAAAGGGAAGATGGTTAGTTATCCATTAGTATGTTTATTGCTTGTTTAGGGGGAGACTTTGTAGAAGAAGACTTTTGATTGATTGCTTGTGATTCCTTGCGGAATTGCGAAAAGGTACGGTTTCCCTACTCAGTACCTTATATGTTAATCATTGTGATAATATGTGTTACTGTGATGTTGTTACTTGTTAATGATGATGGTTACTATTGTGATGATGATGGAGTTCAGGTTTGGGGTTTGGAGTTTGGAGTGGTTACTTGGTTATTATTTGGTGGTCCGATCCTATACATCACATTTATATTTGCTTTATTTTTGATTGGTTTGGATTATTGTTTATGATGGTGTGTCGTCTGAATTTTGGAATAATGTAACTTTGATTTAAACCATTGATTTAATAAGTATTGTTCTTT
The DNA here is from genome assembly GCA_022085475.1 of Heliosperma pusillum. Taxonomy (NCBI): domain Eukaryota; kingdom Viridiplantae; phylum Streptophyta; class Magnoliopsida; order Caryophyllales; family Caryophyllaceae; genus Heliosperma; species Heliosperma pusillum. Next base: position 43,832 of record JAIUZE010014152.1, on the reverse strand, counting down.
GATGGTCAACTTGATATGTACTATCTCGGGCAACCGAGATGGTAGCATCCTGAAGTACTAAGGAGCTCTTGTAAGGCTATTTGGTATTTGGTGGTGTAAAAAAAACTGAAATAAAAGACCCAAAATAACGCGTCATCTACAAGGTCAAATTGTAACAACCCGGATTTAAAAAAAACAAAAGAAATACCTTAATAATAAATAATCCATCAGAGTACAAAGATGAATAGGGTCAAGGTGGCGGAAACACCTGACCAATCCAGATCGATACTCAAATCCAAAACTAAACTAATACATTATTAATAATTCTTAACTTAACTAAATTCCTAAATAAATTATTCTTCTTGCCACAAGTCTCCCCAGCACAACATCTAGACAAGCAGCAACCAAATCAACCTGAGAATGGGGGTCGACAATCAGTCGGGACTAACTAAGTGCTCTCCCAGTCATGTTTACAACAGGCTGAATTAATAACAATCTATAACAACAGAAAATAATCATAAATGACATGTGAAGCAATTTATACAATATGACGTGCAACCAAACTTACTATGGCATCATCATTTCCAAATGAATGCAACTAGACAAACCCCTAGACCATGAACACTAACTCGACCCAAAAGTGACACATGATCCATAGCAACTTAAGGCACAATGCTAGCAACAAAGCATAGCGAATAGAGCGAACGCCTGTTAGAGCGTATAACCACTGCCTCTAACTTAACAGAGCGTATCACCACTGCCTCTGTCGGTTGTGGAACGTATCACCACTGCCTCCATGGTACTATGTATAGCGTATCACCACTGCCTATATGCCTAAGACCTGGCCAGACCTCTCGATGCATTAACTGTACATCGAACGACACTCGGGACCTAGAGCATTTAACTGATGTCTCTGGCCACCCCCAAACATAGACCAGATAAACCCCCGAAGGGCGGCTCTCGATTCATTCCGATAGTATTTAACTGATACTACCGTCATCAATTCGAACTAGCCAACAAACAAATGCACATTTTAACTGACCGTACAAAACATGCGTGAACAACATCACGGCTCAACTCAATAGAACAGTTTAACTGACTGTCCTACCTCAACTCATAGAACAGTTTAACTAACTGCTCGACTCCTCAAAGAATGAGAGTAACCAAGATGATATGCAAATATAGCGTTATAGTTCAACTAACCATAACACCACACATAAGCAAGCACAGATAACCAAAGGTTATAGTATCTTGACCTATAACATTACACCTCAAAGGTCATGTTATAGTTCGAGTTATCATAACCCCAGACACAGAAGCATATAACATCCAATGTTATAATACCACCAACTATAACCTTCACTTAACCTTAGTGAAGTTATAGTAACTTCAGCTATAACCTTCACTCAACTTTAGTGAAGTTATAGTAACTTCAGCTATAACCTTCACTCAACTTTAGTGAAGTTATAGCAACTTCAGCTATAACTTTCACTCAACTTTAGTGAAGTTATAGCACCTCAACTATAACCTTACTTAAGTGTGTCAGGTTATGGTATCATCAACTATAACCTTCACTTAATTTCAGCAAAGTTAAAGTACCTTCAGCTATAACTTTTACTCATCTTTAGTGAAGTTATAGCACTCCAAGCTATAACTTTATACGTGTGAGGTTATAGTATCATCAACTATAACTCTCTTCCGTCACAGGTTAGTCCTCTATAACACCATCACCGAGGGGTCGACTCCACGGTATAAACCGCCATGTCACCACAACGAGTCTCGTTATAGTACACCGCACCATAACGTCACTTTCAAAGTTATAACTCAAATAGGCATAACTAGGGTAGCTTACATGTAAAGTTATAGTTAACATGCTATAACCTTAATGATATAAACCAAAACCCTAATTTCTCAACAGAATCAAACCTAGGCTCTCCCACAAGGAGGAGGCCAAAACCCTAGGCCACGACAACTTCACGGCCGCGCCACCACCAACGACGCTAGGGTTCGCAATTTGAACCCTAGTTCGCACACCAAATGAATAATTGAAAATAGAATAACAACATAAATATTAAATGCAATTAAACATGTGAATCATAAGCATAAATAACCACACAAAAAATTAATCATACAATCAATCATTATATCATGTTAATAATTCACTTTCTATAAACACAATTAAAGGAAAATACCTAGTTACCTTTTTAGCGTAAAATCTACGATAAATCCTCTTCTAAAATATAACAATCTTCCTCCGGATTGTCCACGAAGCCTTCACCATCATCATCAACACGTGCCAACAATAATAATGATCCTAATTAATAATCTAGCGCATAAAACTATGAAAAGATAGAAATAAAATATAAAACTTACAACGATTGAAGAATAGATTGGCTAGGATCGATCTAGGAACGAAGATGAATGATTAATGATGAAGAAAAGGTGAAGAAAGGGTAAGAAACCCTAGGTAAAGGGGCTGCCACCACACGGCACAAAGGGAGGAAGGAGAAGAGAGAATTAGGTTTAGGGTTTTCAAATAAAAGAAAGGGAAGGAGGTTAGGTTTAGCTTGATATTTATAGAGAAGCTAATGGACACTAGGGTTTAACTAGAAAATAGGCCCAATAAGAAATAATAAGGAGGATTTGGCCCAACAATGAAGTTATACTAACATTAGGCATAACTTAGACTAATAAAAATAAGGATTGCCGAGAAATAATTAATTAATTCGAATAAAATAAATAGCGGGAGTTCTAGGGTGTTACACAAATTCAATCAATTTTAAATCTTATTTTAGTCATCGAGTGTTGTAAGAAGGATGATAAACATGCTCATGTTAAACTAGGTGAGAAAGATCGTCAAAGAAAGATGAGTTCATTGACTATAAGGAGGTTTATTTACATCTTAATTAACTACGTCGAGTTATTTAATCCTACATGTCTAATCCATTAATCTAATGGTTAATTTATCACATATTTTAAGCTAAGTCATATAAATCGTTATACAAAATTAACATGTCACAAATCAGTTATCAAAAATAACAACACAACACACAACACACAACACAAAAAACGATAAACAAAATGATGCAATCAACGAATAAAGAACGATATAAAGGTGATAAAAGAACAAAATGGAAAAGGAGAGAAGAAAGATTATTGCACCCTCAACATACATCTAAGTCGGGTTATCGATTCGAGGTCGTTAATGTTAATCGATGGAAGGTACAAGGATACCCACCCTCGATTTCTACGTTTTCGAATAGAGTGCAACATGCCGTTTTCAACATTGATTTGGAAAGGTCAATTCTTAACGGATTTTTGATTTGAAAGATGTTTTGAAATCATTGAAGTGGAAAATTTATGGGTATGTAAACAATTGGATGAGAAAAATTTGTTTAAGGCAGGTCGATTTGGTTGTGAGGGGTACTGGTCAGAATAGAAGCACAAGGATTTCGGGTAGTGATTGCGAGATATTGTTTTGTGAGGTGGATCGACTAGGGTTGGGGATTGTGACACCCCGCGATTTCGCAGTAAAGTAAACACATAGGTTTGCAGCGGAAAACACGAAATTTTGAAAACGTTAAAAGCAAACCGCGAATGTCACTATAATATAATTAAACCAAAACTTAATTTAATAAATCGTTTATACAAATTGTATCTTAGATAAATATAAGGGACATCGATCTCTTGATAAAATAGAGTTAATATACTAAACTAACATAAGCTACACGCTAAGGGTGAATCGCTGTAAGAACAACGCTCGCTAGCTCACTCGCCACAACCCCATGCAAACACCAACCTGCAACCTGTTCATTCATTAAAACTGCGGAAAATTCACGTGGTACCCTTAAACTTTGTCACTTTGTACATAGTACCCACTATTTTAAGTTTGTGCACATGTCACCCTTCACTTTTTATTTATAGGCACAACATATCATTTTCGTCGCTTTAAAAAACTTCAATTAAGCATAACCCTTGCATCGAAATTCGGATTTGGCCAATTTTTCGTCCTATAAACATTTTCTTGTCATAATCTACGATTTGAGTAAAAAAAATTCCGTCTGACGTTTTCTAAGGTTTTTCCTCGCGAAAACCTAAAATCGTCCTTAACTTCGATCTTAAATTTCCGAATGATCATTTTTTGTTTGATCAAGTTATAGATCTCGAAGAGTTAATCAATATTAAATTTTTGTTTGGCAAATTCTGATTTCTGTAATACGATTTATGCTCATTTGAATATTTTAAAAATGTTAAAAAGAGCACGTCATACTCAAAAATCAAATCTCAAGGTTACTATGTGCAGAAACTTAAAAAATTGTCTACCACGTGCAAAATGACAAAGTTTAGGGGTACCATGTGAATTTTCCGTTAAAACTATAACGCTATTGGTGAATCGCTGTAAGGACAATGCTCACTAGCTCACTCGCCACAACCTCATGCAAACACCAACCTGCAACCTGTTCATTCATTAAAATGAATGCCACAGACAGTAGGGAGTAACTCAGGGTTCTCCCAGCCATATCACATCAAAACGCACATCAACAAGCATGTAATCATGTGTCATCATGCAAACATATATATCATGCCGGATGTGAGAATAACATTATGATAATAACAATATACGAGTAAAGAAAACCATCATCCATCATCAGCATGCAATACAAGACTCGGGGAAGACTCCCCTTGGCAACCTTATAGAACACTAAGGGCTTGCATTTCACCATTAGCGGCATATGCTTGAGAAGGTTTGGGACTCGACATACAAACCAATCATAGGCATCCAATCCATCAAGTATACAATCCATCATATGATCAAACATAAGCATACACACTCTCACGGTAAATGACACGCACTAGCATCATGTACAATAGCAAGACAAGTCAATGGAAGTCCACGGGATAAGACATTTCCCTGAACCGTATACGAAAAGACGTTTCGTATACTCATGACCTAGACGAACATGTCCACGGGGTAAGACGTTCCCCTGAACCGTGTACGATAAGACGTTTCGCACACATAAGAGTCTAATCCTCGGTAGGACGACGATAATAACACAGTCCTAGTCTAAACCTGGACAGACTCTCGGGATAAGAAGTTTCCCAATTCGACATGTGGTATGACGTGCCACATCCAAGACTCGATCAACACAAAGGACGTTGAGTACCCCAAATTCGGCTAAACCACACGAAAGAGGCGGAAAAAGATCTATAGTCAAAGTCAAGCTAGTACGCTACATGCAATGACACCACCTCGCAAGGATACAACATTTGACGGTCGGGTCGATCAACGCATTGCGTTCACCTCTTAACAACGTCGTCATATCCCCACTAAAACATGCATACAAGCATCAAGGATACACCCCATCGCTCCGACATTCCAATCTAACGAGGATAAGGGTGTAGCAAAGGAAATGAGAGTTCAAAGCACTTAATGCATAGTGCTCAAATCAACACATAAGGTAAAACCGACCCAAGAGAGGACATATCAAAAACCGTCACAAATCATGTGAATAGCGCATTATATAAATGTAACTATGATAAACATGAATCAATACATGATATATAAGCATTAGACCAAGTTCAAGAAGCATAATAAATAAGAAACATAGATCCCCTCTCAAAACAACATGTTTGGAAACCAACTAAAACAAGGGTCCACTTCAAACGGTCATAACTAGAGTTCTAGACATGAAAATACAGATATTTTAAGTGGAGGAGATAGCGTATCCTCATACGGTTCCAACGGTAGGTCACAAGCCCAAAACAAGCAAGTAACGAAGGAGATATGATCATTTTACGAAAAGGAGTCAGTGCAGGAAGTCCCAGCCGGTAAGGGGGACAGGCGGCCGGGTACCCGGCCGGGACACACAGACTTGGCCGAAAACAAAAGGAACGAAAGAGGGGTGACTCTCAGCTAGTGGGGCGGCGGCCGGGTACCCGGCTGAGGCACACACCTCAACAAAAAACAAGACTTTAACATCCGTGACTCCCAGCCGGTGAGGGTGGGCGGCGGTCGGGTACCCGGCTGGGGCACACACTACTCTAAAATCACCAAAATTCATCCAACAACTATCAGAGGACTCCCAACCGGTCATGGGGGCGGCGGCCGGCCACCCGACTGGGGCCACATTGCACGAAAAACACCTCAACAACAACAATAACTTCAATTCTTTTGGTACCCATTAATTCCTATCATCATTTATCAACATCAAACCATATTAAATGTAATGTAATCATACCCAAACATTACATGGGGTCAATTAAGACAACAGAAGACAACATTTATTATCCAACTCAAGTTTTAACTTTGGTAAGTAGACAAAATCAACAACATAAATGTAACTTAACATAAGATTAATATAAAATAAACATATGAGATGGATTTGCACATATGAATGAATAAACACATATTCATATGAGGCTAACACAAAGAACTCATCTTTCACTTGTAAAAGCTATAATTAACACATAAAACACACAAAGATATCGAGTAACCCATCACCGTTACCTCGATTAGCACTTCAAATCTTCGATTCCCAAGCTAATCATCAACCCACATGAACTCCTTGACCCAAAATCTTCAAAATACATTTTTTCCCGATAAATAAAGTGACAAGAACCCAAAACCGAAATATGGTGAAAGACGGTCTAAAAAGGAAGTTAAAAGTATCGAACTTTGATTAGCTAGAAAGAAAGAGGATGGTGAGAGGATTCCGAAACATTAAACGGAATTGAATTACGTTAAGAAACGAAGAAGTTATGCCCGTCTTAAGTTTAGATCTAGAAAAATGAGTTTTATAAAAAGTTGGAGGAAATGTATATGTTATGGTTTGAAAACAAAGAGGGGGATGAGAGGAGACGATTGATATAAAAATCGTCAAGTTTCATTGAGAGACGGAGAAATGACATCCGTCTTAAGATTATAAAGTTATGGAGTTTTAATGGTGTTTTGTGTTGAGGAAAAGAAGAAGATGGTAATGTTGCTGAAAAATAAGGGGGAAGGTGAAGGGATAAGTGGGTGTGTTTTGAAAAGATGAATAATAGAAGGTCCAAATTTCATATTGGATCAATCACTCGGATTTTCGCGTAGAGTCCGATTATGAACTCATAAAGAACTGAAATGCGATGATTTGTACCCAACTAAACTAAATTCTATTTAACATTAATTTAAAGCCACAAAATCATACATTTTCTACTTAAAATATTTTAATTAGTAAAAGTAAAAGGCGAATTTATGAAATTTACGACTTTAGTAAATTATTCATTATTATAAAATCTGAGGTGTTACAGGGATTCTATTTTTGCTTTTATTTTTTATGGTGTAGCTGGCTATGAGAGGTATATTATGTGTGTTCTTAAGGTCCTAGAAAGTTAGAGGAATGGTTGTTTATATAGAGGCAAAGTAAGGCAGCTGAACAAGGTGTGAATAAGAACTTTGTACTCGATTTTTGGAAGGGTTTGTGTGAGATATTTGGCTCGTCATATTTGGGTTTGATAGGAATATTATATGGCTGGTAAGGGAGATAAGATATGAAGTGTATGTAGACTATAAGTTGGCTTCAATAGGAGATATAATAGGGCATAAGAGACTATAGAAGTTAGGAAATAAAGTAAATAACGTAGATTTTAGGAAAGTTTGAGTATCTAACTTTGGCTCGCTATTCTGAGTGATTAAGAGATATTTTGGGAGATATTTTGCTTGGGGATCAAGGTGGGAGTAAGGAGAGTGAAGTCGAGTCTTGTGGTGTCGGGTTTGGGAATTGGAAGGCGGGTCGATGAAAGCTTGAAATCGGGTAGGCTGAACACGGGTTGAGCTGTTTGGGGCTTGGTTGTAGGCTTCTAAAATAGGAGCTATAATTGGTTTATGGACGTGCTCACGTGAATTTTTGCATGGGAGTGAATGGAGATGCTATGTATATCTGTTAAAAAAATTGGGTCGAAAACTCATCGAGAATTGGACCAAAAAACGCTTCAAAATCGAGCTACTAAATTAGTTAAATCTTCGGTTTTTCAAATCGTTTAAATCAAAATTTTAAGCAATAAATATAATAACTTGAAATTTATTTTTCAAATTGAGACACAAAATTTTGAAGTCAACCATATTCACTTAATTTCATTTTAAAAACATAAAATCATTTCCCAAATAAAAACCCTACGGGTTTAAAAATCAGATAAAAGTAAACTTATTTAAAACCCATTTGAACTCCAATAATCAACTTAAACAAATCCCAATATTCTAACGGTGTCCATAAGATATCACATTTTGTCCTATCATCATCGGGTTTCGAACAGGGGTCTTATAAATGTCAGTATCGACAGATATGAATATCTACACTATTACATTATTTATTCCCTAAACATTCAAAATGTCACAATTCAACCAAACATAGTACATATCTTCAACTTTGATTTACTAATGCTTGAATGAAGGTGTAGCTTGTTGTTGTTTCTTGGGGTTGAACTAAATCCCTCTTCCTAGGTACTTGAAATGAACATATAATTGAAGGTTAAAAATGTGTTGCCTTCAATTGACATTAATTCTACACAGATTTTATTAAGCTTTAACTTACATTGGTAAACGTATCTCCTTCATCATCAAAAGGACTCCAAATCCTTGTGGTACCAGCAAAATCACTAAAGTATAACATTTGTACATCATAAAAAAAGACATTTAAAATCTTGTAGTAGGCATTTAGTATCAGTTGAAAACTTACCCTTCCACCTATGCCACTCCTTCCAACCCTTCCACCTTTGCCATTGTTAATAATCATGCGACCTCTTCCTAGCCTAGTTGGTTGATCGGTCAACTAGTGGTTTGCCTCAATAGTTGGCTCAGTAATATATTGGATGTTATAAGCAGCTCTTAGCCTTCCCCTTCCTTTTTGGCTAGCTGAGCAGTGGCAATAGCCTTGTCTTTATCAAGACACTTTCGAGGGATATGACCTTATTAGAATAGATTTAGTATGAGTTCTAGAATTATAATCTGAACAAGTCATCTCTATCTCATGCTTAGTCAATTTCCCACTTTTTTTGGATATTCAAATGTATCATTCCTTCTGTTTTTTCTAGGTCTTCCTGGACCAACCTTTTATTTATGGTGGATTCAAGGGTTAAACTTAGGCCAGTATTTTACCCCCGGGCATGGAGTAAATGATGCACCATATATCCTAAGACAGGTTTTCTTTTTGTAACATTGATCAACATAGTCTTCAGCTTTCCCATAAATGAAAAAAATGACAGCTATGGCATAACCATAGGGAATACCAATTAAGTTCCACTTTTTACATGTGCATGTCCTAACCTTTAAGTTAACAAGTAATGCATCAATACCGTGGTTTACCTGGTACACAGTATCACTAGATGGCAAATAAGTGTACATTGTTGCAAGTTCTTTCTCCTTCTCAAGTTTATCTTGTACTCTAGGGCAGACCAATGTACAATTTGTCACCATTTCCGCTTTCTTCTTGAATAACCTTTGCATCAAAGCAGCCTTAATCTCCTCAAGTATATATATGATATGATTTGTACGAGCACTTATAATATAGGCACTACATGTCTCTGCCATGTTATTGACTATTACACCATTTTTTGATTAGTCTTGATTAACGCTCTAAAAAAGAGATTAGGTTTGCATGCTATGAAGGCATCATCAATCCACCTTCCTCATAACATCTATCCCATATTTAAAATTTGTTTTATGATATGTTTTTGCACATCCCCAAAACATCATATTTATTTCATCACTCCTAAAGAACTTGTACCCGTCGGCAAATATAACACAATGTATGTGCTCAACCCTTGGAAATTCTTTGGCCAATGTAGAGAAGATGCTCTACAAGATTTGTACTTATAACCAAATCAGCAAGATAGATACCAAAGAAGGAAAAAATGAAAAAAATGAAAAATGTAAAAAATCAGCCTGTATGTTACCTTGAGTTAATCAGAAATAAAGGTCCACCCTTCACCATTTTCTTCACCCAAGCATTTCTATAATTCTTGAAAAAATCATTGATAACTATCATTATTCTCCCCTTCCACCAAGCATATGCCAACGGGAACATCTGCTCATTGGCGTCCCTATCCATAAAAGTAATTAATTGACGACCAAGAAAGGTCTTCAGGACACAAGCATCTACACATAAGATTTTCCTACACCCTTTGAGTCAGCCTTGCTTCAAGGCATCAAAACAGACAAAACAAATCTCAAATATAGGTGGGATAGGTCTAGACCTGTCTAATTCTTACCCGACCCGACTCATTTTTCTAGGGTCATGACCCGGAAATTTTGACCCAGTGACCTGTTTGACCCGAACCAAAATAACCCGTTATTTTAGAGTCAAAACCAAACCCGACCCGTTGGGTTAAAGGTAAATCAAAAACTTTATTAAAAATATTAATATTTATGTATTATACTTGAAAAAATGGTTAACAAATTATTATTTTTAGTACTAAAATTTACAAAAACCATCAAAAAATCAATTTTATATGACTTTTATAATATTTAATAATAAAATGATTATTAAAAAAACTTTGTTTCTTATGATTAAGATATTATTTTTAAATACGTTTTGCATTTTTATCGATAAAAAAATCAGAAAAAAAGGCGTTAGAGACTATCTCTTGACCCGTATTCTGACCCTAACTCGGCCTGTGACCCGTATGACCCGTATTTGATCCGACCCATATTCGACCCGACCTGCTTGATCTGTTTGACAGGTCTAGTTAGGTCTGTGATACATATTATTTTTACGTCAATTTACCTCTACTTTTAGCCGGAGGATGATGCTTGTACTCTTTCCGCCTAATTCGAGCGGGTTTAGCTAAATATGAGGTACTCGTTTCCTTGTGGGTTTAGCTGGAAGAATCAAGTCTTGGATGCGAGGGTTTATCGCATGTCGATTCGGGAGGGTTTATCCCGAGAGTTTGGCCAGGTTTAGACTAGGACCTCCATATTGTGTCGTCAGACACATTTATCGTATACGGTTCAAGGGAAATGTTTATCCCGTGAACATGTTTGGTCATACTTGCATAGTGCAGATGCTAGTGCGTGTTATTTGATGATCATTATTTATATACATATTTTATTCTTCCCTTAGACACAATTAACTCGATTTACCGTCTTTCCTTGCTTATTTCTATGCTATTTTAGCTAGAATATAGATTCTGCCGCTTTTGTTATGTTTTAATGCAGATTGGATGCATTTGGAGCTTTTTGAGTTGATATGGAGCATGGCGGAGTTGGATCGTAGAAGCTTAAGCACGGGAATCGAGAATGAAAAGAGAATAAATGAAGAAAAGTGGAGAACGAGCCAAAAGAAGGTCTGCTCGATCGAGCAGACTATACTTGCTCGATCGAGTCGGTCTGAAGGTTGCTCGATCTAGCAACATACCCTGCTCGATCGAGCAACCTAGTTTTTCGACGACTTTTTCCTATTTTCCTAAACTTTAACCTAATTAATTAGATCTTTTGTATTATAAAAAGAAAGCTCGTCTTTCTTAATTAGATATGCTTTCTTATGCTTTCTTAGGCTTTTTAATACTTTTAGGCTTTAAATCAAAAACCCTAAATTAGTTTACTTTTCCTCTGGATTTTATTCATCAAAGACGATTGTCTTTAGTTCATCTTGTAATCGGTATTCTTCAATCTTTCTTCGTTATTCAATTTAATTGTCTTCTTGTTCTTTAATTATTCTTTGTTCATGCTTTCATTGTTGTTAAGCATGTTTACTTTAATTATTATTGTTGTTGTTTATATCATTATGAGTAGCTAAATTCCTTTCTATGGTTGAAGGGGATCTAGGATTGTTAGAAGGGGTAGATTAATTAATTGAATTGCAATTGCATGGTTATCGTTTGATTATCGTTTTAAATCTAGTTGTTTAATTACTGGCCAGGATTAATTAACTAGTCTCGCGAATTAGGATTGACACCGACCGGGTTAAGACTAAGATAGGCCACGATAATTGAATAGAACTCGTTTAATGATAGCGATCGCATGTTAATCGTAGATCTAAAGGGCATAATTGAATCGACCGATCTTGTGACCTTAGATAACTTTATTGCATGATAATTGATTACTCCCTTACCCCTGAATAATAATCCTAGTGAACCTGTGACCCTAGACTTTTAATCTCATTGTTTTCAACCTTATTAGTTGTTATTGCTTATTATTAGTTGTTATTATTATTAGTTGTTATTGTTATTGTTATTATTTATTGTTATTGTTGATTGCTCTTAGTTTAGAACTCAATCTCAAAACACCGAATTGTTACTTTAGAGACGAACTTAGTTTAACAGATTAGAATACTACCGCCTCCCTGTGGATTCGATACCTTTCTTACCGCTGACTATTAGTTAGTAGTGATTTAGGTTTAATTTGATTAAGGAGACGCGACTTTACCCTTATCATTATTTACCGTGAGAGTGTGTTTGCTTATGATTGACCACATGTTGAATGGAATACTTCTAATCGTTGGATGTTCGTGATTTGGTTGTATGATTGAGTCCCTAACCTTCTCAAGCACATGTCGCTAATGGTGAGATGTAAGCCCTTAGTGCGTATGTGGTTAGGGTTGAGCAAAAGCGGTTAACCGCACCGGTTTTGCAATCCGGATCGGTGCACCGGTTTTAAAACTTGTTATTTTTCTAAACCGAATCCGGACCGAATTTATCCGGTATACCGGTTTTTTTTAAAAAATTGTAACCGAATCCGAAAACCGGATTATCCGCACCGGTTTTATAACCGGTTTTTTCTAAACTTTTTTTCACATATTTTTCAATTTTCATAACTAAAATTTTTCATCACTTCAACTTTCTCATGATAAGTGTTCAATAAAGTTCATAAATTACAACTTCCAAATAAGTCTTAATACACAATAAAAGTCCTATAAAGTGAAAAACATACAATCCAACACAAAGTTAACAAATTACATCACAAATTGTCCATAATCAATAATTCCTCACAAAATAAAAAAACTTGATTCCTTCAAGAGAAGTATCAACCATCTGTCTCATCAATAACTATGAGGGGTTGCTGCAATACCAAATCAGTGAGAACAATCGAAAAAAGACGAAAAATAGGCGAAAAATAGACGAAACACAGACGAAAAAAAACGAAAAAGACGGATTATAATTTATAAAGACGGAAAAAATACGAAAATAAGGAAAGTAAATCAATTAGGTTAGCAAAGGATGAATATTGAATATACAAACCTTAGTTCTTCGAAAAATTGATGGATGAAAGTTAGATCTAAGGTTGATTTTGATTTGAGAGAGAGGCAAAGAAGATGAGTAGAGGGGATTAGGTTTAGGATTTTTGGAGTTTTTTTTGGATTAGGTTAGAGGAATGAGGATAGAGGGGTTTCAACTTTCAATATGGGCTTCTTATTTTTACACAGTCTAGACGTTTAGTAAGTGAATTGCTATTTTTTTTTTTTTTTAATTATTATAAACCGGTTTTAAAACCGGGCTCCGAATTTAAATAATTGAGAACCGAAACCGCTCCGGATTGATAGAAAAAAAACCGGATCGGGTACCGAAACCGAAAAAAACCGAATATTCGGGCACCGTTAATCGGATTTCGGTTCGGATACGGTTTTTAAATCCGGATCGGTTGTTTTTGCTCAGCCCTATATGTGGTGGTCAAGGGGAGTCTTCCCCGAGTCGATATTGTATGATGATGATATAACGAACAATTCATATGCTTAGATAATGTTATTATGAAGTATTTTACTTATGCTTATCATGATCTGTATGTATGCATGATATTATATATTTCTATACTTGCTTATATGCGTTTTGATGTGATATGGCTGGAAGAACCCCGAGTTACTCCCCACTTATTGTGGCATTCATGTTTCATGAATGAACAGGTTGCAGGTTGGTGTTGCATGCGGTTGTGACGAGTGAGCTAGCGAGCGTTGTACTTAAAGCGATTCACCCTTAGCGTTATAGTTTATAATACGTAGTTAGCTCATAAATATACTAAACAAAGTATAATAATCATGTAAAATCGAGCTAAATTAGGGAGTAAAATCATATAAAAACTAGACATATCAGTTTTAGTGGGTCGGGTCAAGTTCGGGTTTCATGTCAAGTTCGGGTCTTGAGTTCGGGTGTTGGGTCGGGTCATTTCGGATCGGGTTTGTTTTGCCAGGTCTACCCTTGGGTAGTTGGGTGGTAGGGAGAGTTGGATTTTGCGTTATATATACCCACCTAACACCCACCAATTTATATATAAAAAAAAATTAATATTATTATGATTATTGATTAAGTTTTTTTATTAGCTTTTTTTTTATTGAAAATCTTAAAATCGAACTATAAAATCAAAATTTTTGTAAGTTCATGATTATTAAATTACATATTATTAAAAATAGAATCGTAGAAAACATTATAACATACCTAGTTGGTGGGCAAGTAGGGCGGATATGGCTCAATATTTTCAGCTTGCGGGGCAGGTATGAATATGAAAACTTCCTATCACGGGTAGTGGACTGAAAATAGATATGTGTATTGTTTAGTGGATACGGATGCGGGTACCCTACGTCCACCACCGTCCCGCCCCGCCCTTTCAACATCCTAGCTCTAAAATCCGAATGCATCTAAGAATCTAACCATTCCCTTTGGGGCATTGCCAACTTGGGTTTTAGAATACAATTTTTCTGATACACAATAATATTAGCAAGTTGCACTTTTAACACAAGTGAACTTTTAACATAATTTTTCATTGAAGATGGCCACTATCTGTTATTAGCTGAAGACGGATAGTGTCTCTCTCACAATATGCAAGTGAGGAGGGCAAGTGAATGAAAAATGGAGCATCGCACTTACCTCCCACTTGTATATTGTGAGAAGGGTACTATCCGTCTACACCTTCTAATGGATAGTGCCCGTCTTCAATCAGACGAACTCAACTTTTAATTACCCCATTTAGCTAATTCATAAGTAACAACTTACCACAAAGTTACACCAATACTCCCCTAAAAAAGTATCAATCAGCATCAAGTTGAGGTAAAGGAAAAGCCTTTCTTTGATCCCTTTTTCTTTTCCATCTATTTTCTATGGCTCGCAGCCTCACATATCCTTCAACATATAAGTGAATGAACCTTCAAGGTCACAATTTTACACATACACCACAAATCACTTTCCCCATTGAGAGAAACAAGGGTTAGCTCACATTTCCATTTTAGTAAACATTCATCACTAAATCTTCACATTTTCCCCCTTATATTTACCTTAATATCCATCTTAAAATCTCTCCTAAGTCCTAAACCACATATCTTAATTACTTTCCCACATATTCCCATCTAAATATTATAAGTCACCTATCTTTCTTTATAAGGAAAAGAAACTAGGTTAACCTGTGACGCTAATTAATCATCAAAAGATATAATCGATGAGGAATACGATAGGGTGTGAGTTATGTGATGGACCAGCCAATTTGTATTGTGAGTCAGACCGAGCTAGCCTATGTTGGTCATGTGACAATAAGGTCCATGGAGCCAACTTCCTAGTGGCTAACCACAAGAGGTGCGTTCTATGCCACAATTGCCAAGCCACCACCCCTTGGACCGCCTCTGGCCCACAACTCCCTCATTCTACGTCCTTATGCTTATCATGTATCTCGTCCCATAATAACCATGGCACGACACAAGTGTCGGTACAAAGCAGCGTAAATAACGATCTCCATGATAACGATGATAATGATAATGACGACGAGAGTAGTTTGTATGAAGACCATAATAATGAGGAAGATAATGAAAACCAGGTTGTGCCACCATTGAATTTACGTAACAATGTAACATCCTTAATTAGTATGGGAATTAGTAGTGGTTGTAGTAATGATCAAGTAGAGGAAGAGGATGATAATAGCCATATATTAATGGTGTTACCATCATCGTCATTTAAGCGTAAGAGGGATAGTTCCAACTAGTTAATTCAATATTTGTTCATTTGAATTGTTGACAAAGCTTATCCTCGTGCATTTTAACACTACTGAATTTTCAGGGTTTAATTCAATACTTAGTTTTATCGGTTGATCTAATATACTCCATACTCGTAAGAGTATTTTAGGTATGATCTGATCTGATCTGAAACTATGAACCTTAGGTAACTTCAAATTAATTAGGCATGGGATGATGTAATCCTTATTGGATTCATTGTATACAGATCAATTGTACAAGATTAATCCATTCATCAATCAAGTTGCAATAATGCAATAGCACATGGGTACTTAGATCAAGTGACAAAAGTTTGTTCTAGCTTAATTTGAGGTTTTGTATTCAAGCCCTAAAAATGCAGTAGCATTAAAACTCATGAGGGAGAATTTTACAATCTTAATGGTCCTACCCAGCTCAAATTCGGATTAAATCGAATGATCTGCACCCAAAAAGAATCACTAAATTAAATTGTTGCAAATAAAGATCAACTCATTTTTCTCATTAAATTAAAGTCAATTTGCTACAATAATCAAATGAATGACATCAAGTTGCAAAGGGGTTTTGTTGGTTTAAAAAGTCCACTTGCTGGTGTGAAAAATGTCGACCAATGTTGATATATGGCTTGATTATGTTGATTAGCCTATGGACGACAAGATTAATCGTTAGATAATGTAAAATAAAGATGCATGTAGCCATGTAGGACCAAACCAAATTAGACCACGCTTTTTACTATACCAAATACCAATAGAGTTTTAGAGTATTCAATAGAGAAAATTGACTCTCCTGTTAACACACTCTCTTCTATAAGAGGATTTCCTCTCTATCGTGCAACTAAACACGGAGCTCAACATGTTGTACGCATTTACCACTGTCCAATTGTCCAGCAACTCTCATTCAAGAGCAAATGTGGGTTGGTGAGGAGGCTAAGACAGGTAACCCCGTTTTAAATAAGAATTTGTTTATCACTATTGCCAAAATCACAAAAAAAAAAAAAAACTTTTTCTTTCCCATCCCATTTTGTCATATCTTTAGTCTTCTCACCGTCTCCTTTATCTACGTAATTCTTTGGCTATATTATATTAAGAAGATAATGGAATAGAGATGATAAACAAAAGCGTGTTTGATTGACTTAATTATTTGAAATGAAATCGATTTGAATTAATCTGTGTTTAGTTGGCATATTTTGAAATAGAGTTATTACATAATAAATTCTAATTCCATTTCAAATCCTTGCATTTAAATATCCGCCATCTTCCCTTGATTTCAAACTCCATTAATTTCCCTCCCTATTTTATTTCATTCCATTAGATGCCTTATTATTTGATCAAAAGACCCTTAAATGGTGCACAAGATCCAGACTCTATATACAACTAGACCTAGCAAAGAGGTCCACCGGGTCGTTTCGGCTCCGACCAGCTTGGGTCGAGTCAGTTTCGGGTTTGCTAGTTTTGTGTCGGCTTGGGTTATTTCGGGTTTGGATCATTTTCGAGCCAACTATTAATAATTTATTCATGGATGATAATCTGTTTTGCAACAAGAAATATTCGGATCGGTTAGAATGGATCCGATCAATTCGGGCTTCGAATCAAGATCAGATCTTGAGTTCTTGTGTCTGGTCGGGTCGGGTCATTTTGTCAGGTCATACAACTAGGCCTGGCAAAATTGGACCAGCCCGAATGACCCGACCCGAATAGCCCGACACCCGAACTCAAGACCCAAGATTGATTAGAAACCCGAATTGACCCAACTACTATAGCCTGACCCTTATTTTTATTGTTGTAATCGGATTATTATCCATGAATAATCAGATAATAGTTGACTCGAAAATACCCTGAACCCGAAATCAATCCGACCCTAAATCAACCGAACCCAAACTCGATGTGCTTGACCCGTTTGCCAAGTCTAATAGAACAACCGAGGCCTGATACCGAGATTTTGTGGCCACCAGTAATAATTGCGGGCACAGGTATCACGTAAGGCTTAGTCCCACGAGGTTAAAAGATAAGCTACATATTACAAAACGTTGGGACCAAATTACTGTTCCATAAACCAAGGGGCTCTTAAAACCCGCTTTCAATTAGATGCGCGAATTCGACAGGCGACAGTGACTTGTTCGCGACCCTTCAATGATCAAGATTCTAAATTAATTCTCAGTAACAGGACTAACATATCTCATGAATTTAAATGAGATTACGCTAATTTAGTACTGCACACAACTAGAATGTTCACCGGTCCAGAACCGAACCAGACCGGATAACCACATATTCCAAGACCGGACCGGTAAAGAGGGGGACTGGACCGGAACCCTTAAGGTCCGGTTTTTTCCGAGTTTGGACCGGACCGGTCCTTCTTTCAAAGGGAAAATTGAAATTTTTTTGAAGTATGGACCAGACCGGACCGGAGACCGGACCAATTTACCGGTCCGGGCCACTTTTTGTTTACCCCTACACACAACACTATAATTGTTAGGTGCAAAATCGTTTTTCAAGACACCTATACTTAAACAAATTAATTTAGCGAGGATAAGCATCTTCGTCACTTGGTACTGCGTAGACCTGGCAAAACTGACCCGACCCGAATAACCCGACCCGATAAGGCTGACCCGAGACCCGAAAGCGACCCGGAATTGCATGACCCGAGAATGACCCGAAACCCGAATTGACCCGACCCGACCCAGACCCGACCCGAACCTTGACTGACCCGAAAGAGACCCGACCCAAAATAACCCGACATGAAACCACCGACTTACAGACAACCCGATTGAAAATGATCCTAAATGACCCAATTTCTTCTGATTAGGGGTGATAATGAGACGAGACGACCCATATGCAGCTCAAGCTCAGCTTGGACCAAGCTGGCCCTAGCGAGTTTGGCTTGACGCTGAGCTTAACTCGAAAACTAACTTGATCATTTTGACCCGAATATGGCCTAAATAAATCGGATATGAATTTGAAATGACCTTACCCAAAATGACCCAAACCCGAAATGGCAAACCCGAAACTGACCCAAACCCGAACGTGACCCGACCCAACCCGACCCGACCCGAAAGATTGAGTAAACCCGAAATGACCCGACCCAGACTGACCCGACCCAGACCCGACCCGTTTGACCCATTTGCCAGGTCTAGTACTGCGTATTATATACTACAAAGAGTTGTTTACTGCCCAAAGTTGAAAAGACGGATATAACAAAAGCTCAAAAGGTTGGTGTAAGCGTATGTGCGGTTTTTATAGGAATTGCGCTTGACAAAACAAGGGAGTATCGACCCTCCAATACAGGATAACTGCACTTCCATCGAGGTAGAGGAACTGAGGAAGTACCAAGTGACAGTTTTGAAGTGTCAATAGCTAGATCCGTATAACAAGAAAAACACGAGAGCAAAATCACCAACTTCAGTCCTATTGTAGATTGAAAGGAGTCGAAAACAAGTAATGCCCCGGGCAAACAACCCAGTAAGAATTTTTAGGTGTCAAAGTAATCTATTTTATAACCACCATTCTGAGCTAATACACATTAAAACAGTTTCACATAAGGAGAATGAATCCATGAGAGCAACAGAAGACAAGCACAAGACTCCAACTCAAACTCGTGTTGATGGATGCCGAAACCAGCCGACTCCATTTTTACAGAACAATCTGACATGAAAACAATAACCGCATCAAACCAATGTGCATAATCGAAGGGTGACAATATAAGAGCATATTTTCTAACGTAAGCTACATTTTCATGCTCCATAATTAGGATATATGAACAATGCCAAAGCTATGAAATCACAGCAGAAGTCCCAAGAACATACTTTCTACTTGAAAAGCACCCCAGATCACAGTTAGCTCAGGGCCTCAGGCTGCAGCTGCATATTTAACATCCATTTTAGTACACATGCAAGCATGCAGTAGACAAAAAAAAAATTGCAACTATGAGTCCTACAGAGTATCTTTGATGAACGCCTGATATCAAGAGTCACAACTGCTATATCTGTCTTTTTCTTGATTAACGCCTCGGTAAAGCAGGCAAGATTCATAAAACTGTGTATGAATCTAGACATTCCATCCTAAAGCGGATGTGTTTGTGGAGGGGGGGGGTCCCTTGTTTTTCTAAAAGAGGCTGTTTCCAAGATGGCTCATGATGAACATTGTGTACGGTCACTCAATATTATATAAGAAAAGCATACAATCAAATAAGCCATTTCACTTGGGGGTGTTTGGTTAAGTATTCTGAATGGAGTTGAGTTATTCTAATGTTTGGTTGATGTGTTTTGGAATGGAATTTATCTTGATGGGACACTAAATCCATTCCGACCGCTAGGAAACCCATACCTTACTCTTACAGTTTTACCCAAAGTTTCTAATTCCAGTCCCAGTTAAGTGTAAAAAAGCAACAATGTAATGCTATGGGGTCTAAAATCTAAATCCATTCCTTCTTTGGTATAACATTCTAACCCATTCCATTCCTATTTGGTATCACATTCTATCCATTCCACCATCTTAAACCAAACGATCCCTTTATTCTATTACTCTTAAGCCGGATAATAGCGACTTTTTTACTCCATTGGAAATAAAATTGAAGATTCTTAAATCAGATTATAGAAAAGAATTTGGACTTGAAGAAACAATTAAAAGATCAAAACTGTCATTGGAGAGGATATGCCTTCATGTAAAACAAGGGGGAGAAGGCAGCCAAAAAAGTAGTTGCAAAGCAAAGCCTTCGTATTAAAAGGCGTGAGGAGCACGAAGGCGAAGGTGAGTGCCTCAAACACGAGGCACAGTGTTTCTGCAAACAAATTTGTATTTCCAAAATAAAATTTTGTGCAACACTACCCTATTTGGATTTCGAAAAGGGGTAATGTATCACAAGGACAGCACAAAATAAAAGAACTAAAGAAAAAATATGAAAATTGCATAGTACACTAAGGTGTTTTGGTTAGTGTCTCACAAGGCACACTGTTTTAGACGCAAAGCAAAACCCAGACCTACCATATCCTACATTGTAGGGCTCGCATGAAAAAGTCACCATTGCAAGCACTAACCATTCTACTGTAATTATGCAGACAAAACAGTTATGTATTCACTTCTATCTATGGGAATAATAGAGCATTATGCCTCAGAAGTCAAAACTACAACATCAAAAGTACCGCTCATGTCTCATGAATCTCACCATACAGTTACCCTTGAAATACTCGGGAAAATCTTGTTAGTCCTTCCATACCTAGGCGAGACTAGTAATTTTGATTGCATACCCTTCTAATGAGAACCACTCTAGATTGAAAATCTATGATGATGCTACCAATAAGAAGGCAAGAAATCCATGAGTGAGCAAGAAGAGAAGTGAGGACATATATAAGTAAAATATAACAATAACAAGCCTTTAAATTAACCCAAAAAAAAGTGACTAAACAGCTTCCTCAGAAGCTGTCATCAAATCCAACAAGCTAATCAACAGCTGAGAATCCCAAAAGTATACGGGCTATAAAACAAAATCTCCAGCTAAAAGAATTCATAAAAAAGCGACTAGCCTTCTATACAAAGCAATAGAGAGGCAGCACCCTCTAGTCATGTGGATTAATTGAAACAAATTTTAAATTATTAAAATATCAACTGTCCAAGGTCCTTGCAACATCAGTTTGATTATCAAGCTCGAAAGTACAGAGCGGGATCCGAAAGAAAAGCTCATCATATGAAGTAACATAAAATACTAACCTTTGCGTTCGTCAGAGGCATCATGGTACTCCTCTTCCTCCTCTGGCAAACCCTCTTCATCAGCTTCCACCACAGGATGCATAGTATCATCATCATTTCCATCCTTCTCATCAGGATAACGAACCACGACAACAGGACAAACACAATGGCGAACACAATAATCACTTACACTTCCCAGCCTACCATTGCTTCCTTTCTTTGTAGCACCAAAACCACGGCTTCCCATAATTACAGCATTAAATCCCAGCCTCTCCACCTCCAAACATAGCCTCTCCTTCATGTCATGATCTTTAACAATATGAATCTTATATGGCACCTGCAAGAAGAAGGCAGAGTAAATAAAATCAGCTCCCGAGGAATTAGGTTTGAAAATAACAGGAAACACGAACTATTAGAAACAAGAATGCCTAGTGACACTTTGAGCATAGAGTAAATTCCAGAAATCTAATCACAGGATCAACAAACAATACTGTATTTAAATAAACCATTCACAAATATAAGAGATATCTGTTCTCCAACTCAATGGAGCTGATGTGCTGACTTGTATCATAAACAAACTACTACCACCCAAAGGCATCAAATGACAATACCTCCAGTGATTTCTGAATTACTGTGAACTGGATAAAGAGATGATGCTAAGATTACGTCCTAGTTTAACCTAGCCATATGACTAAAACTCATCTTATACAAGCTGAAAATTTATTCTGAAGCCATTTGCGTAAAGCTTCCAAGATAATTCAAGCCGCTAAGAGCCTACGAGAATATAGAAGAAAAGGATTCAAACCATTATTCTGCAGAACAATAAATGATGCTCGAGAAAATGGCACTTTTTCCAACCACTCTCCATTTTTTACCCACTTGCAGGAGAGCATCATCAACAATCCACTATCTTATACTAATTCCAAGTTCATGCCTTGGAAATATTAATATTACCATCGAAAAGGGAAAAAAAACTTCTGCACTACATCAGCAAACAGAAGCCAGCCCATAATGGTAAATTTGTAACCACGACAACCAAATCAGACACGTGATACCCAGTATTCACACAGTACCATAAAGTTTAACAGCAAAAAAGCACTAATATACTAAGAAGATAGAGTCCCTCAGTTTTCTAGTTACAGCATACAAATCATTATCACATTTTGAGATACTCCCTTCTCTCAAAATAAATGAGCAACTATTCCAAAATATATTCTCTAAGGAAATGGTTTGTAGAATTGTAGTTATAAATATAATAGTATAAGTTCCATAATTCTTCTCAAAGTAGTTTTCTATAGGTCAGAAGTCAAAAGGTTTTCTCAAAACACGAAGAATGACTGATCCTAGTAGACTAAATAATAACTACCCCTTATAGTAAAAATCTATGACAGGGTCTAAGGGAGGTGAATATGTATTGCATAGGAGCCCTAACACGGTTACACCTAAGTCATAGATTTCAGTTACAAAATCAGTTATCGAAGCCTAATCTCGCTGAATGCACTCAATATCGTTATAAATCATGGTAAAGAAAACCCAAACCTGAGCAAACTTATAACCACATGAAACCCTACACAGTTACACAAGTGGATTGGCACAATACACATAGAAAAGACACAAACTTTGAAAACGACGAGTTTAACCAATCCGTCCCTTTTCAAAAATCCATACTTTTTCACTCTCAAAAGCTTAATCAATAAGCAATAATACCCAAATCATACATTAGTTCAAACCCAAATAAACACAATCAAAGAACCCAAATTCACAAATTTGAGCAAACTTATCACCTCATGCAACCACATTTCCCCAAACCCTAATAAACAAAAACTTTCTCCGTCCAGTCATTTGTTTACAATTTTCATTTTAAGGTGTCTCATTCATTTATATTAGCGAGGTTTTCTATGGGTATTTTGATCTCGACTTGTCATCCAATTCCCGTACCCACAAATGAGCCCCGCCCTTCTCCTTAATCTTTGTGCGAAAAGCAAAGGTAATTAGCGACAACAAATAAAATAAAGCGTAAAATAAGCAGGGGAAACCTGAGCATCAATAAGAGGCTGAGCAAGATCAGCAGCCTTAGAAGTAGTAAAAGCATCAAAATCATCCTCAAGCTTCTGATGAGACTCAAGCTCATTTACGGCATCGGCAGGAGAAACATCAACACAACCCCAATCAGCACCATAAAGCACAGAAGTAGGTCTTACATGGAGAAGCACAACCGCATCACCAGGCCTAATATAATGATCAACAGCCCAATTAACAGCGAAAGCGCTCTCATCGCTGAGATCGACAGCAATAGCGATCTTTCTAGCGGCGCCGGCGGTGGGGGTGTCGGCGGAGAAGGCGCCCGTTGCGGTGGCGGTGGGTGTGGAGACGGTGACACGTGGAGTTGAGGTAGTGGTGGTGGTTGAGGAAGAGGAGGAGGTTGGGGGTTTGGTTCGGATAGGTGGGATTGGGAGGTCCGGGACTTGGAGGTCTTGCTGATTGTTGCTCATTTCTTTTTTTTAATTGTTAGGGATTTTGGAGGGATTTGGGGATTTTGGGTTTAGTTGACGAGGATTGAATGTGAATTTAAGGAAGGTTGTTTTATTTTGATTCTATTTATATGATTATTAGGGCTACTGGATTGGGCTATATTTGGGGATTTTTTTTTTTTTTTTTTTTTTTTTTTTTGTTGAGAGTTTTAGCTGGGAAAGTGTGTGTGGAAGATGAATGGAAATGAGGGAGAAGGTCAGAAAGATCCAAAGATTCTTTGTTGGTAGGGCTGGTAAAGTTAACAAATTCTCATTTGTGACGGACACTATCCGTCACAAGCTTAAGACGGATATCATATTCTCTCACAAAATACCCATTAAGGGTGAGTGGAGAGCACATGGGGGTGCCCACCTTGTCCCCTCTACCCATTTCCTCTCACAAAATACCCGTCGCAAGATCCGATCCGTCGCAAGCAAGACCTACTGGGTAAAGTTATATTTAAGGCAAATTCTCATTAAACAGGGATCAGTTTCGTCTTCAGTGAAAACGGTTTTTTAATAACCAGTTTAATGACAAATTGTAATTATGTGACAAATAATTAATTATAGCTTAGGAATGATACTTGTTACATTTATCGTTAAAGTTGTCACATTTAGCCCGCTTTCTGAAGAAAGGTTACGTCTTCTGAAGACGAAAATGTAACCCGCTTCAGAAAGACTTATTGGGTAAGTAATCAACAAGCTTTTGTTGGTTTGTTACAAACTCATGTGTAACGACCACAAGTTTAGATATAGCATAAACCTGTCTCATTGGGAGTGAGTCGTCATAACTCGCGAGTAAGAGTTTGTGTTTGGAAAGGGCAATTCTTACTTGTGCTGATCACAAGCTACGGTCATAAGCTAGTATAAGAAGACAATCATGAGGTAGCATTCTAAGATAATTGTGAGGTTTTGTAAATTATAGGACAACAAAATGGGTAATGCTGATAGACGATGACTCAGTGATCTAAAAGATAATGAAGTGTGATATTACTTTATGTCTAACTAGAGTGTAACCCGTGCAGGAATGCACGGGAATTATAAATGTTTATAAATATGGGTTTTTAAGTACGGTTGTTTGGTCTTTATTTTAGACATATTCACTAAAAATAAATTTGATTTAGTATCTACCTACATACATTGTCATTTTCTCAAGTTTTTTAGAGCACACTTTAAAATATTGCAAACTACGCTGAAATCAAATTACTAAAACCAAAA
Organism: Heliosperma pusillum; assembly: GCA_022085475.1. Classification (NCBI taxonomy): domain Eukaryota; kingdom Viridiplantae; phylum Streptophyta; class Magnoliopsida; order Caryophyllales; family Caryophyllaceae; genus Heliosperma; species Heliosperma pusillum. The sequence goes on along the minus strand of JAIUZE010014152.1, from coordinate 18,512 downwards.
CAGCATTAGTTATGTCAACTTCATACATATAATAACTTTACAGATATTGAAATATTTCATGGTACACAACATTGGTAGTTGTATTACATGCACCACTTTCATTATTCCAAATTAAAATTTTGAGCCCCTTCTTGTTGGTTACCCTTGATATAGCAATGTAAAGCTGACCATGACTGAAGACAGGCCTCGGAAGATATAAACCAACATGTGCTAAGGATTGGCCTTGACTTTTGTTTATTGTCATCGCAAAGCATACAACCACTGGGAATTGTCTTCTCTGAAACCTAACCGGAAATTTCGTCGCATCTGAAGGTGTTAATGTGATTTGAGCTATATGTACTCTATCTCCCTTATTATTGCAAGTTAAGACTGTTGCACTTATAACTCGAGATCCAAGATTGGTGACCACTAATCTAGTACCATTACATAATCCTCGGGTTGGTCAATATTTCTTAATAGCATAATTGTGGCTCCTACCTTCAACTTTAAATCATGATTCGGAAGACACGAACATTTAATAGAGTTCAAGAATTCAGTAGAATATATCTCATGTATCTCTGTATTGCCATCATCTTTACTTATCTCATTTGAACTCAAGTAAACTCTTTCCGGATTAGGAATAAGAGACATAACAAAATCATTCACCATCTCTACTATCTCATGAGTAGGGGCAAGAATTGCTCTCTCTTGCAAGTAATCTAAATTTCTTTTGGGACCACTAGTAGTACTTGCCGAAAATCCCCGCCGAAGACAACCATTTTCCCTCCAAATGGTTGATCATGGTCGATGTTATCGGAAAATCGCATGATGTCCCTTAAACTCCTATATCAAGAGCCTCTAAACAATGCTTATATATGTGTCATTGGAGCTTCATCCAAAATTATAAGTTTTGTCTTTATCAACAACTCTGATAAGTCTGTTCCGGGTTTTATTCTTGAGCACTTAGAACTCTCACCAAAATTAATTGGAATCCCAAATCGAGAATGAGTTGTTCGACCACTTAGGAGTAAGATGGCAACTATACCACTTGATGCAACAGGAAGGACAATATCTCCTGTACTACGTATTGCAGCGCATAATGTTCTCCATATGAAAGTTTTCCATGTCCCTCCATATCCAAAAACAAAGAACACGCCTCCTTTGCCACTTCCAACCGCCTCTATTATTTCATTGTATACCTTACGTTGCTCAATCGTCATTGAAGATAAAAGTTTCTTATGCTCTTCACGCAAAGAATTTTTATCATATGACAGCTCATCGACAAGCAACGTATTAAAATGCTCAGAATTAGTTAAAGATACAGGGAATGGCATTCCATCGAACCTACGTAGAGTAGATGCGTTACTCCGAAGAGATGCTTCAATATCAAGCAAAGCATTATTCTTTAAGTCCTCATCGCTTATAACTAACTCTGTTAAATATTAAATAAAATAGGGGATTACAAGAAAAATTAAGTAGTAAATCTTTAGTTATGAAAAAACTGTATTGATGTAAATAAGAGTCAATAGCAACAAATAATTTTATTGTTTTAGAAACTATGTATAAGGACTAATATGTAAAAGGATATGAAATATAACCAAGATTTCTTGTGATGTGACGTTGTCGAAGTTGAATATCGTCGGAAAGAAGTTTCCATGTTTTTTCCCATACGATTTCCGCCCTTGCCATAACACCAGTTAGTAACAAAGTGACAAAAAGATTCCGCAAATATACACTAGACCCCCAATCACTCGCTTCCTCAATTGCAGCTATATACTCTTTATCATCTCCAAGTAATCCCAATACATAGCACGCTTCTCGATATGTCGAGTGTACAGTACCATTAGCTTTTCTAATTTCTTAAAAACACGTTGGGCCTTTAACAAAGTTCAACATTGTGCGCATGAAATAAAGTTCTCCACAGTTAGGAGAACCATGCTGCAATCTACCTAACGCAAACCACTGTTTTCTTTTTGTCCACTTTCGTAAGTCTTTGTTCCAAACAAACTTTGTTGGAAATTGGTGGAACGTCAGTTCTTTGGCTTCCTTCACTTGTTTATTACAATCCATCCAAGCTAAAAATTATGACATTCCAACTGTTGGATTATCTAATACATAATCAATTGGATCTTCATCATGGAAAACAACACTTTGCTCATTTGGGAGATGGAAGCGCAAACGCTCAACGGGAGGTGTTCTATAGTGAATTCTAGAAGAAAATATCCTCCACTCGGACTCACATGCTGATATATATCGACAGTCATAAAATCTTCGTATTTCATCTATCTGCTCGGGATTCTCATCATTACGTCGCATATGAGATGATTGCATGGTCACTCGATCGACACCTTTGTTTATATACTTGAACAAATATTTTATAGACCTTGATTGATTACACCACTCGACATTAATGTGTGCACGATATTTCAGCAAAAGTTGAGCATTGTATGGTACAACAAATCCATTGGTGTTCATCATCGTTCATGACGTAGTTAGAGAAATTAGCTACATCAATACAATTTTCCTCCACATCAGCAATGTAGTATTTAACATTATACCTAAAAAAATGAATTTATATATGAGTTGGACTTTATAATGAAATACAAATATTGAAATTAATAAGGCTGCCATAATAGAACCTTGGGATTGGGTTTAGAATAGGTTGGTTGAAGCTCTCACAAAAATTCTTGGTGCATTTCCAAAAAGTGTCAACACCCAATGATGTTATTCCATGACATTTACCACATGTGTTATCATACCAACTGCTTTGTGCATCAAATTCAACAAAAGTTGCAAGTGTTTTGTACAATCCACCCTGGATTATGAATTTTGAGTTACTTAAATTTATTCTAATTTTAGAATTTTAAATTTTAAAGTCACTTATTTATATACCTTTGTTGCTGTGTTGATCTCTTTGATTGTTCTGAATCTATATATCTTCCATTGGATTTGCTCTCATTTGAGAATTTGAATGTATAATACACAAACTTCTTTTTGGATCAATTTTGCATGCCTCCACTCCATTGATATCTAGATTCACGTAGATACGTGTTTTGTTTGACATTGTCACAATATGAACTTCTCCTTTAAAACAAATAAATAGAATTAAATATTGTTATTAACGTGAAAATTAAAAAGGATTTAAATATATATTGCCTTAATTGTTGTAAGGTAAAGTGCATGATAACAACCACTCCATTCCACTCGTATGACACACTTTAATGCAATGGGTGGTCGTGTATTAGGCTTTGAGTTTGTTGCAATGATGTTTCGAATTTGATCGATGTATTTTCCAAACACGTACAATGACAATAATGTTTGATTCCTACATATAGACACCAATAAATTAATAAGATGAAAGAAATAACACTATACTATATAGCATAAGATAAGATACTCACTTTTTTATCAATAAGATCTATATGTGTCCATTCGTTTCCGGCACGTGAAACTGAAATTGGGTATGACCTTTGTAACTCACCAATGGCATCTGAAATAATTATAGTGCTTTTTATTAAAATTGAGGTTTGATTTTTATTTCATATGAAGAAGAATAAGAATTTTTGTGTTACCTATGTAAGCTTTCTCTGCTATCTTGTCTTCCATAATGTCTCTGAAAGTTTCAAAGTTGAAACCGTATTTTGGTATTTGTGGGCAAGTTATCTCCGAAACGTAGGTGGATGGGTCGAACCATATTCTGCAACTATGCTTGGTAATGCCTAAAAAGCAATCACTTTCGCCTGTAATAAAGTTTCCAATACTGTATGTTTGCCCTTCATTGATTTTTCAGTTGAAGTTGTTCAACAATGACCTTGTTATGCTTGCTTGAATTTGACTTCCCTGAAAAATATTTAAAAATATAAAAAGTTAATATGATATTAAATTAAATAAATGATTTCGGAATTCATAATGGAAAAAATTCAACCTTCTCATCCAGTAACAGTAATTCGATGTCATAGATGTCTCCTTTCTTGGAGACACATTTGTTATTCCATATACACACAACTCTCACTTTTAATTCAATGTTTTTGATATTTGTATACAAATCTGAAATCATTGTATTTGTTTGTGTTTTCATGTTTGGCAGATGAGAAGAGGTTGATGTTGGTGAGATTTTCTGTTGTTTGGTTATATATATAATATAAATTATGGCTTTGCATACAGTAGTTGAATAGTTGGAAGTTGCTATTGTAGTGAAGTGTTATTTGAGAATGATTTAATTGTAAAATATGTGGAGTGGGAGATTGAGGCAGTTACATATTTTTTTTTTCCTAAATGTGTGAGATTATGCAGTATTTGTGAAGTAGAAGTACAAAATTGACTGTATAATATACATTATTTATACAGTGTAGGCACGGTAGGTATACAATATTTATACGGTGGATGCACACATTTTACACAGTATTTGTACAGAATTTATAAAGAATTTATACATTATTAATACTGAATCTATACACTATTTATACATTATAATATACAGTATTTATATGGTGGGTGCACAGAATTGCGACACATCAGCACACTGAATTATGGTTGATTTGCAACTGCTTTTATGACTTTTGCTTTAATAAATATAATGATTTAGAGAAGAAAAAAAAGTTGTTTTGCGATTGTCTAGTGAACCATCATAGTCTTAGTCGATGATTCATCAAAAAAAATTGTATTAGTTTAGTGGTTATGACTTGTGACGAATCTACATACTATAAAGTAGAATTTTCGCGTTTAACACAGACAAGTCTACAACCTATATTTGCCTAATCAAGCCATTTGTTTGTAATCTATACATATGTTGTGTTAATAATGGACCTAATCCTTAGTATTGATATATTAATAAAATTCAAAGGGTCACAATATGCATATGTTTGTCGTGCAAAAGGATTGTCTCCGCACCTTTTATGATAACAAATACTTTGACTATTTATTTATGATAAGAATTGTGATTAAAATAATTGTATTTAAAAATTTTTATAAAATAATATCATTAGTTTAGCATAAAAAAAATATTTTCATGAATATATATCATTTCATGACATTATTAAATTCTTTTGATTAATTTTTTTCTATAAGTAATACACTACAAAAATAATAAAAAATATATACGTAATAATACACTAATAGATAAAACTCCATATATACCGTTCTTGCATGGATGTCTATACTCGTTTACTTCTAAGACAGAATTATATATTGATGTAGATACCCGTATCCCTTGATACATGCATTTATAGAAATCCTGATGATGATAGGACAACATATATTTCGTATATGACCTTGTCATTATTTGAGTTCGATTTATGATGTAAAACGAGCGTCGTAGACAATTCATATTTTAAATGAAATTTAAAATTAATTTCCGATTAAAAAAGATTCATTTTTAACCCGTTTTAGAAACCGAGTCTTTCTTTATTTTATTGAAAATGAAATAAGCATTTATTTTAACCCGACTTGAAAAAGTCCATTTTGATTTAATTGAATGTTATCGTCTCATTTTGCTTTAAAACGATGTTTAAAACACTAGTTTGTGACGGTCTTTTTAAGATCATTTTGAAAACGATTTGAGCCCGATTTACGATCCGATTTCGACCCAATCTCCACCTCTACTAGCCCACTCATCAAATACCACTAGAGACCTTTCCAAAGCCTTTTATTTTGAGCTAAACAAGCCCAAAAACGATACCTCAAACAACCCTTCCTTCCCCTTCGTGCGGTTCGAACCAACGTCCAAGATCAAGCCTAAACCCGGCTCAAATAACCTACCCCTTAACCCTAACCCGTCTACCCATCTAACGACCCATATTAGGTACCTTACCCATCAAGAAAAAAAACCCAATAAACCCTAGAACCCCTCGAAACAGCAGCAGCAATTCAGACTCCCAAAACTGCTACCATTCACCCCAAACCCTATTCTAACACCTCTAAACCTTCTATATAAACCCACCACCTTCATTAAACAGGTTGAGCATTCATCTACATCATATACACAAGAAACACTCGAAAGTCCTAAGAAACAAACCCTAAAAGTAACCCTAAACACCCCAACGCGCGCAAAACAGAGCAGCCCCTCTGTTTTCGTGTTCCAGCCGTGCCTTCAAAGCCACTTTTCTCCAAAGTTCAATCACCTATTGAGACATATCATACCATTATTGATAACTACTTTCTGTCTAGTTTTCAAAACATCTTTCGGATCAACGACCCATCAAGTAACGAAAGTTTTATGAGCGATTGAAAATAGCTGTGCAAATCTAACTTTACAAAAACGTGTTCAATTGCAATTTCGTTGACGACGGCCCTTCGGTTCATATTTAACTATCGATTACGACTCAAGACAACGGTCAACGATATATGTATGTTGAGGGTGCATTAATACCTTTCTTCTTCTCTTTTTAATTTCCGTTTTTATTATTGTTTATATTATGTTTTATGTCGAGTCCTGATCTAATTCATGTTTTATATATTCTGTTTTGCTAACCTCTTACGTCCGTCTTTCTTATGCTATGAAAGAGACACTCTCTCCCTTTCTGCTTTGTTTGTTTACTAGAATAGTTAATAAACTCATATGATTTTAAATAACTTTGACGAAGTTTAAAGTTGCATTAACCGACTAGAATGAAATTCATATGTTAAGTTTAAATCGCATGTTGCATCCAACCCGACTCGTTCCAAATAGTCATTCATTTGTTTAGTATAGACCGTTTAATTACGGGCGGGGTTGGATGCTTTTTAATGAAATTAAAATTGTCTTCCTAACACCTAACCTCACACGAATTCAAATCTCTAAATCGGTTTTCTAAATCCATAAAAATTAGTGGCGACTCCTTTCAGATGTTAAGGTTTAAAATGTGTTTTTTTTAAAGACTTTTAAAACTCACGTTTTTTACGTTGGGGATACGGGAAATCGCTTCCACGGGTAAAAAACGTTAAAAGTCTTTGAAAATGACATTTTAAACATTAGCATTTGAAAGCAAAATTTTTATGAAATTTAGAAAACCGATTAGATTTGAATTCGTGTGAGGTTACGTGTTAGGAAGACAACCCCACCTGTAATTAAACGGTCTCTACTAAGAGTAATGAATGGCTATTTGAAACGAGTCATGTTGAATGTAACCATGCGATTTAAACCTAACATATGAATTTCATTCTAGTTGTTTAATGCAACTTTAAACTTCGTTAAAAATATTTTAAATCATATGCGTTCATAACTATTCTAGTAAATAAACAAAGGAGAAAGGGGGAGAGTGTCTTATTCATAGCATAAGAAAGACGAATGTACGTTAGAGGTTAGCAAAACAGAATATATAAAACATGAGAAACAATAATAAAAGACGGTAAATTAAAGGGAAAGGAGATGTTATTGCACCCTCAACTTGTTTTGAATCGTAATCGATAGTAAAGTATGAATCAAGGGGCCGTCGTCGACGAAATTGAATTTGAATACGTTTTTTGTAAAGTCAGTTTGTGCAGCAATTTTGAAATGCTCATAAAAACTTCGTTACGCGATGGATCGTCGATCCAAAAAATGTTTTGGAAACTAGACAGAAATTAGTTATCAAAACCGGTATCTTATGTGTCAATAGGTGGTCTGAGTTGAGAGAAAAATAGGTTTGAAGTGGCGGACAAACACGCGAAACAGAGCAGGGGCTGCTATGTTTTGTGCGGCTCTTTTGAGTTGTTTTTAGGGTTTTTTTGGTGCAATTATCGAGTGTTTCTTGTGTGTAAAGTGTATGTGAGTGCTTAAACTGTTTAATGAACGTGGTGGTGAGATTATATAGAGAAGTTTGAAGTGTTTGTTAGGGTTTAAGAGAGGTAGAAGCAGTTTTGGACTGTTTGTGTATGGCTGCCAATTTCGGTTAGGTTTAGGGTTTTAGGAGGGGTTTTCTTGGTGTGTAAGGTACCTAGGAAGGTGGGTAGTCGGGTTAGGGTTAATGGGTAGGTGATTTGGAGTCGATTTGAGCGGGTTTCGGGCTCGGTATAGGCTGCGAAAAACAGAGGGTAAAAAGGCTGTTTTGTATTGGTTTGGGCTGCTTGTTCGGGGCACGAAATTCAAGGGTAAGAAGTGTTGATGGTAGGGTTTGATAAGTGGACCAGGAGGAGGAAAGATTGGGTCGAAATCGGATTGCAAATCGGGCTCAAATTGCTTCAAAACAAACATAAAAGACCGTCGCAAACTGAGTTTATAAACATCGTTTTAAAACAAAGATGAGACGGTAAAATCAAATAATTTGAAGTTAGCTTTTCAAGTCGTGTTTAAACAAGTGTTTATTTTATTTTTAATAAAATAAAAAAAAGACTCGGTTTCTAAAACGGGTTAAAAATGAATCTTTTTGAATCGGAAATTCATTTTAAATTTCATTTAAGATATGAATTGTCGACGACGCTCGTTTTACATCGTAAATCGAACTCAAATAATGACAAGGTCATATACGAAATATATGTTGTCCTATCATCATCGGGTGTTTAGCGGGATTTCTATAAATGCATGTATCGACGGATACAGGTATCTACAATTGAGCTAGAGACTCTAATCTTGCATTCCAAGAGCTTTACGAGGGGACCAACACAAATTCTCATTGAAGACGGCACATATCCGTCTTCAATGAAGACGGGTCGAATCTTCTCTCGTAAAGTGGCAAGTGGAGGGCAAGTTGAGGTCCATTTACTTCCCCACTTGCCCTCCCACTTGCCTTCTTTTGAGAGAGGATTCGACTCATCTTCATTGACGGATATATTTCATCTTGAATGAGAATAACTGAGGGACCAAAATGAGCAAAAGGGTGATTTTGAATCTCTTGATATTCTTTCCCTTGTTATTCTTCATCAAAATATAGTAGAGTATCTTCATTGGTAACGGCTAAGACCCTGTTCTTTTCGGCTGAAATGAGCTGAGCTGAGTTAATTGAAGGTGAGCTTAATTGAACTAAATTTATTGGAGCGGATTTGAAGTGAATGGAGTTAAGACGATGAGTTGAATAGTATTGGCTAAAGCTAAACCAAACTGTGTTGAATAAAGTCGAACTTAAATAAAACGAGCTGAAATTAAACCGAAAAGAACAGGGCCTAAGTACCCTAAGGACTCGAGGGAATCTACTTTATACTAAAGCATAAACATTTAGAGACTTCTTATTGATTGCAGAATTTAAGAGAATGAAAAAATAAATTGACCCACCATCATTTTTGTTAATTAATTTCTCTCTCTCTCATCCTTTTTAATTAATTATTCTCTCCCTTTTTTTCTTATACCTTTTGTTTCTTGATTTCTACTCTATACAACAATTTTATAAAATTCAATTCAATTATACAAATTCTGTAAAACATGAATCAATTAAAAATTTATAAACTAACGTGAATCAATTTAAAAATTACAAACATTTTATGAACCGAAATCAAATATTCAATTATCAAATGTGAGTTTTTCTTTTTAAAGGAACTTCACTTTTTATTTCTACAAAAATGTCCACTTCAATCATATATTAAAATTCTAAGATATACATACATTCATATGCTCAAATTTACATACATTAAAATGGGGAAAAATCTATACATGTCTATGCATATGTTAAAAAAAACATGATATAAATATAAAATAATAAATTACAATTACAAAAATTAATTAAACACTCCTTTTTGTAGATTTGATAGAAATTAAAAATAAAAATCATCACTCATGTACACCATTATTTCCATAATTTGAAAATTATGGAAATAATATTTTGAGTCTGAAACAAATCTTAATCGTAGTAAATATATTTATTTACTAAATTTAAAAATAAAATTACCATGGTATTAGTAGTATGCTACAACATAGAACTGGATTTTCGCAAGTAAAAATAAGAATTTTTTATTTTAAATTCGAAAAATGCACCAAAATAATTATATTATTAAAGTATAACAATTACAATAGGTCAATAAATCCTTACAAAACAAAAGTGACATAAAAATAATAATTTAAAAAGGAAAAAAATATGCACTTATAACTAGACAATTGAATATAAAATATATGTATATCTGCTTTGATTACACGAAGTACAAGTTTGATGTCAACATATCATGCAATAAAAACTCAGTAGAATGGGTAGAGGGAACATGTGGGGCACCCCCCATGTGCTTCCCCTTTTCCCTTAAATGGGTCATTTGTGAGGGGAAGTGGTACCCGTCGCAAGCTTGTGACGGATACTGTCCGTCACAAACAAGAATTTGTGATAAAAATTCATAAAGGATATGTAGGAGTATGTGAGAAGTAATGAGATGATGAATTAAAGTGAGATGAAGGGGTGAAGAGGAAGAAGAGTAGAAGGGAGTGCGGCAGAAAGAAAAAGAGTGAGGGCTGAAAATTGAGAGTTAGAATAATTAACTGATGCCTTCGGGTTTATACACATTACTGTTAGTGTTATAAGCTCATTATATAATCATACGAGTTTTTACGGTAGTGAGTGTAAGTGTGTAACGGCCCAATAGTAATTGTTAAATTGATCAATAATTCGGGCTCAACGTTTAATTTTCACATTAACGTTGTAGTTCAACCTTCATATTATAATGCTTTTTTTTTTCTTAATGTCGAGATAACATGGTCGCTACTTTTTAGTCCCGTCAAGTGCAGAAGATTCTATTTAGTCTAACGTATATCGGTTCAACTCTAATATTATGTTATATTCATTAAATAAATTTCCCTTTAATTCAATTTTTTAATTAATTTTTCAATTTAGTGATATTCATTTATAAAAATATATTTATATAACATAACTCATATTTTGCTTGCATTTTCCAAAAGAAACTTATGCATTTTGTGTACAAAAACGTTTTCGATTCCTTATACACATTGTAACATATGTTGCATCAAATGGTAGTGATTAGTTATTTAAATTATATCTACGTCGAATATCTAATTATTAACTTATATAGTCATGACGCCTATTATTATGACCCGTGCATTTTTTGCACGGGTTTAAAACTAGTAAGCTTTTAAATGACTAACAATGAATGTGGTCTTGTATAGTCGAGAATGAGATGGAGATGACACTAAAAGTAAAGATGTTACTTCACTTGGATAGATACAGTGAGCCATAAATCTCTTCAATGTTCATATTTTGCTTCATTTGGTGTGACTTGAGAATATGAGATACGGAATAATTGGCAGTGGCTCTATATTTAGAGCAAAATTGGCCTACAATCACATTAATGTTGAACGAATTTCATTTACATATCACTAATACTATCCTTGCTAAAAGCCACCTTCTCAGGGAGTACAAATGAAGCACATAACATCCATTTTCCTGGTGCAACTCGGCGAACACGACGCATCTCCACAGAAAACGCCGCTTCTCCTAACGCAACTCTTATTCTCTGTATTAACATATCACACAGAAACAACGCAAGGATGACAGGATTAGCAAAGCCACACAATCACAGAAATGGAAGCATGTAGGATGTACATGTTATCAGTTGATCTACATGCTCACTCTACTTTATCCAACATAAACTTGAAAATCATGATTTCTTTCATATGCTGGTGATAGTGTCAAACCTCGTGAAAATCGAATTCTGGATCTTCAGCTTTTGAAAATCCGTAAATGTGAATTGTCGGAAAGGTCAATTTTCTGTCACTTGGCTTGTTCTCGAATATGCCGCGGAATGCATCTGCAGAGTTCAAAGAGAAAAACGTGTTCTAGTTTGAGATATCTTATTATCACCTTAACTACAGATTATACAAGACTAATTTAAAACCCTACAATAATACAAAAAAAAAGTTGCCCCTTTTGGAAAAAAAAAGATGGTTTCTCGCCTCAGGAAATAAAATGACACTGGTAGTAAACTAATAGTGACATCATATGTCGGCTAAAAGCCTCCAAGGTAAACTATTATCTATTGTTACAAGTTACAACTGCTAACTTGCTTAACTTCCGCTCATAAGTTTCAGTACTCATACTACTGAAAAGTAGAAACACAACTTCCATGGCAGTCCCTGTGTTATGGTGTACATTGTACTTAAGTCTAAGAGATCAGGGATCAAGGATTGTCTGGTAGAGCTGCAGAAAATTTGAAGAGAGAACTACTTAACACTAATATTGTCCTTAATCAAGCCACCAAACCTCACCTGACCCAAAAACCTGACTAAGGTTGCCAAGAACCTCACCTGACACGAGTACTTGACCCAGACAAATAAGCAACGACTCACCGAACCACCAAACCTCACCTGACCACTCGAACCACCCACCTAGTCACCTGACTACTGAACCTTACCTAAAACCTAGCCCCCACTGAAATCCATCTGACCACCTACCACCAGTCCGTACCTAATCCAACCACCTAAAAGGGATGTCAGCGGGTACCGCCCCGCCCCGCCCCGCACCCGCCCCAGTTGGGGAGGGTATGGATATGAGAATTACTTGGTGGGTACGACGGGTATGGGGGGGACCTAAATCCACCCCCGTCCCTCCCCAATGACATCCCCTGACTGAACCAGCTAGCCACTGACTCATCCAACCACTTAACCCCACCTGAACCAACCACCTAAACGCCTGACTGAGCCACCTAGCCACTGACTCACCTAACGACTTAACCCAACCTGGCCTCACCAACTATCTAATCACCAAACACCACCTGACCCGAGTCACTAAGCCAACGACTACGGACAACCCCTAAATCCTAATTACACAGTTTGATTTTTTTTAAACCAATGAGTCACAAAGAGAATCGAGGGGTATATCATTCCCTTTCTAAATCAGAACCAAACAGACATCTTGATTCTTTTCCATGACCCTTATGCGAGCAAACTCCCCGTAAGAGTTTAGAAACAGAATATTAGATAATATCTTTTAACGTTCCAACTTGAAAGATTCTATCCGTGTGGCAAGGTCATCTTTCGTCAGCCAACTAGATGAACTAAAGGTTTCAGTTGCCAAAAAAATTCTAAATTCTATTGTCATAACTCATAACCTCTGTTACTCAGCCTCAGGTACGGCCCAGGTGTTGGATGCTGGTATGGAAGTGAGCGTCGGGTACTGCACGATGAGAAATTTCAAGCACGCAGACTCTGTCCAGATTATAGACACGGTACAGGGGCACGGTTGTCATTTTTATTCTTTGAAAATTATTCAAGGAAAACCCAAATTTCTCAAAATAAAACTGCACTTCAGTCGTTTTCTACAGTACCCGCTTTGTTTTGGCAAGTAAGTAATGAAGAGATGAAAAAGATGACTCACAACCAGCACAATTCAAGTAAAAGGTAAATTCGGATTCCAGAAAACAGACCTAGAAATTCCACCGCATCATTTGGCAAATTCATTACAACTTGTGTGATGGAGTGAGCGTTATTGTTTGAGAAAACAGTTTCAATAAATATTCTCCCATCCATGTTATATACCTAAAATCAAAAATAAAATGTGTGAAGGTTAGCAACAACTCCCCTGTGAATCTATATTCTATATGACAATAGAACAAGACTGCCAACAGATGCCAAATAAGCATGGTAAGAAGCTCCTAAAGTAATTCATTACTTCAATCTTAATCCGATATACTTTCCACCAAGGTTGCCGAATCCAATATCAATATGCAACATTCAATAAGCCATGTGTACGTTATAGAGTATCTGATCACAGATTTTAAGGGAGCGCCCTAATATAAATAAAAGCAAACCCGGTCACAACTTATTGGGGGTTGAGCAAATTCAGTAACCCCAATTTCCACAGCTCTAGCATGAAGTTTCCTCCAATCTTATCTAGCATCAGATACTTATGAACTAACACATCCATCGTTGAAGTATAGCATACAACCTGGAAGGACTCACCACAACAAGTGAACTAGACAAGGAATCATTCTTGGATGAAAAAACTGTAGAACCTACTCTTTCAATATCAGCTCGTTGTTTTTTGTTTCCATAATACGTTTAGAGAGGGGTGAAGGGAGACTGGAGGACACTAAAGCAAGTGTTCAAAGAAACTGGATGGTATGTCAGAAGTTGAGACCGTATACCTTTATATTCCTCCCAAGCTTGTTCAGGACACAATTTCTTTCGAGATAATCAACAGCATTTGGATTCAAATCATTAGCGTAGACACGTCTCACTTTTTTTGCTGCAGATATAGCAATTGGACCAACTCCAGAGAAAACATCACCTGTAATTTTTGGATAAGAAAGTTAATTTACCTTATTTTTGGGGGGCAGTCCATAAAGCACGAATGTAAAACATAATTTATGGCCAAAGAAGATAGACCAGTATAATAAAAGATAAAACAACAGCCCACAAACATGTCATGCACCTAATAGCACATGAATTTGCAGTTGCGTGCTGCCTTATGTACCATTTTTTCTTTGAGCAACCACCTAAATATAAATTCTTTTATTGGACAGTACTCAAAAGTACACTTTTTTTTCAAAGATAATTCCGGCAATTTGACCCTTATAGCACGTGCCTCGTGACCCTCGTCTCCCCTATGAATCTCTCTTTAAGACTTACCTAATACTCCTACATGGCCCTTGCTGTGGCCGTTAAAATGTCAAATTTCTAATCCCTTTGTCTAGGGCTGTAAATGATCTGAGCCAACTCGTCAAGCCCTCGGAATTGGCTCGGTCAAACCAAGCTCGAGCCGAGCTTGGCTAAACTAGAGTCGAACCCGAGCACAGCAAGGCTAGGCTTGGAAGCTTGTTTGGGCCCGTTTATAACTGTTTTGTATATTTTTTTATACTGGAATATTAATTTTATTTCAAATTATATGTTATTTAGGCATTTGTAAGTATATTATTATATAATATTTTATAATCTTATTTGTTTTTTAAAAATATTTATATTTAGTTAGATTCAAAAGGTGAGAAAGTGAAAATACTATAACGACAAACGAGCTCGATTCGAACTTGGGTTTAATCCGAGCCGAGCTTGGGTGTCAATTTTTTAAGCTAGACGAGCTTCAATCCGAGCCCGTGCTCGAGCTAAAAATTCCGAGCTGAGCCATTCTCTTTCATTCAATTTCTTCATTAAACTCGTCTTTTCATCTGACTCCAAAGATGAAGAATCTGAATTTTGAAACTAAAGTACCGTGCACAAATATTTAGAAAAAACTAATCTACTATTCTACTCAATCTCAACAATTGAGGGAGGCAAGAATCATGTCTTTTTTTAGCTGGATATATTTTTGACAAAAAGGGTCTTATAAGATAATGCCACATAGAAGAATTACATTAAATAGTAGTTTGCATTATATTTACTTTTTAATATAGAACCTACAAACTTCTAAGAACATAAAGTATCACATCCGCAAAAATCAAACTTAGGAAATATATACTGAAGTCGTAAAAAAGATTGCAGTTACTCTACTCTGCATCTTGGCCTATCAAGGAATCTTGGAGAAGCAGTTGATTATACCTACTTCCACCGTACCAAGAAGATTGCTCACCTTTCCATTTTGGTTTGAGTTAGAATCCTCTATATGCTTAAAGATTAAGCCTCCTTGGAAATTTTCCCTCTAAAGTGCTAAATTTAAATAAGGAAACTATACTATTTGGTAATAAATGCCTATTGTATATCAATTCAATGATTCGTACAAATTAATTGCAAATAAGTATATGTAGTTATAAACAAAATATTCTTAGTATTATCAGTTTTGTGATAACAAAAAATTCGTTGAAAATTTTGAGAAAAAAAATATTATAAAAATAATATCATGCGTATCACATACAAAAAAAAAATCACTAAAATACTCATCTCATAAAATTAGCAACTCTCTTTTTCGATTTCAATTTTTTTCTTCTCAAATCAATATAAAATGATGAGAAATGCGAAAAATCAATTGAAATTCGTAAATAATATACAACCTATAAAAAAATAAGAATCTATATATACCGTGCAAAGTTGCCCTGGGTCAATACTAGTACTTATCAATTACTCTGTACTATACTTGTAGGTTTAAGTGATCAATTTTCTCATTTTCACAACACTTCCTCGAAAAAAAGGCAATCTGTAACAAAAGCTTCATTGAATACTTTTTCATTTTACCCTATGCCAAACTAGGGTAATAATATCAGTACAACATGAATAGCTTATTATAGCCACTCCAAAGCATTCCCTTTTAGCATCACTAGTCTTAAACCCGTGCAAATTTGCATGGGTATGTTGTTTAAAATTTTTTATTATAAGAAAAATGTAAATATTCAAGATTAAGCTTTATTGATAATTAAGTTAAGTTATATAACGATATTTAATATTTTAGATTTGAATTATAAATTTCATTTGGAGTTAGCGTAAATGATATATTAGGGTCATTAATCGATTAATGTTTATATTACGATTAAGTTTTGATTATTTTTGCTTAATTTAATATTTTTGTCGGTAATTTTCAAAAAATTTCATCATTCTTTGAGACATGGTTAATTTTTTACTTTTATTTTTAATTTAAGTTATCTCTTTTTTTAAATTAGTTTTCAATTGTATTTATTTTTGTGTGACAATATTGTTTAACTTTTGAGTTATATCAATATACCTAAAATAATTAGACCGTATGTAGTAAAAGAGATTGATTAATGTAAAATTGAAGTCATTTAGTGGAATTAAAATAACATGAATAGGAGAAGCTTTTTAATGGTGGGGTAGGGGTGAGAATTTTTTTTTCATTTCCTTAAATTAAGGGACCAATGAGAAGACTCTAAAAGCTTTCCCTTTTATATAAAGAAGATCACATTTCTATAATGATTTCTACTCTCAATCAATAGACTCTGATTGTAAATATGTAAGTAGAAATATGCGGGTCATGATTTTAAGTCAATAAGATACAAGTTAAGCTGGAAATACTCTCAGACACCATGTGACAGTAATATAATACATTATCTAGAAAGAGAACCCATTTTTTAGGAATTAGAGCTAGCACATTATTACTGAGACAATAACGGTATAAACAAAAAAATAGACATTGTATGGACAATATGAAGTGTACATACATAGCACATCATTACTAGTAAAGGAATTTATGAGCCTCTGTCTTTCAGTAGCTAACCTTGAATTCCAATACCTGCGTTCAGTCCAAAGAAAAATAAAAAAATGACGCCTCCTGCCAGGCTAAAGCCTTTACTATTAAGGAACCAAAATACGAGGGGGTCCTAGAAGTCTAGAACACATATCAGTTCAATGTCCATCACTGATTGAAGTAAATTATTCACATTGAAATACCTAAAACAAAAGTGACATGTCCAGATGTATGGCAAAGCAAAATGCTTACACAGTGGAAAGGTCAAGTTGGAAACGCAAGCCATTCTCGATGACTGTTGTAGCGAGGGAATGATTTCCAGCTAGGACCTCCAGCTTCATTGTTCTGTAGTGATTACTGATAGCTTCGCTTTTATTCACAACTGTTTGAATTTTCGGTTTATTTTTGTCAAGAATTACCTGAAACCAACCACTATTTTCTCATTCTGCTGATTACTTGAAAAATCCAGGAAAAATAAAATTTTATGCCACAAGTCACCTTTGCAATAGCTCTTTTGAATGCTAAATGTTCGTCTTTTAAGTTCAGGTGTGCAACATGCCCAACGCTTTCAAAAGCAGAAAGAATAATCATGTCTTCTGGCAACAATGCTGATAAAATCTGAAGGAGCACCATAAAATAAAAAATGGAACTTCCATTCAATTTAAAAAATCAATAGTAACCTTAAACATATCAGATCACTGTCAATAGTACATAATATAATGTGTCAGCAGTATCACCCCAAAGGCCAACTTTAAAGTTCTTATTTCTCCAAACTGCTAACCAACAACACCACCACCAACAACAACAACAAATTGCAAGGTAAGGGGTTGTTGGATGTACGCAGCCTTACCCTTGTAGCAACACAAAGAAGTAGAAACCGACCCAGAATGAAGATTACGCCAAGATCTACATGCAGTGACCGCTACTTGCATAATCTCGTGAGTCATTTTGCTTTATTCCATTATAATCCAGAACTAAAGAATAACGACAGTCTTTGGCTACAACTGAGATCATGGGATAACATCCTTGTACAAATATTATTACTCTCAGATTTCAAAAGGCCAACACTTAGGATTGATTTTATATTTCTCCTTTTTCTTACCCTTGCAGTTACTTGGTCTGGGACCTCTTTCAGTGGAACAATATGATCCCATGCCCAATAGGAAAGAGAGACAGTGATGACGACGCATAAGCGTAACACCAAAATAAATATGACAAAAAGAACACTATGAACCAAACCCCATAGAGAAGATACATGCGCACATACCTCATCACCTGGCCAATAATCATAAAACAAGGTTAGGTTACACCTAACAAGCTCGAAACATGACTTTAAATCTTCATTTGAACAATCATTTAGGAGTGCCTGCAGAATGCCATAAAAAATGTTAGGGAAAAGTGGAAAGTTATACAGCTTGATATGGACATTCAACCTAATCATGTTAGTACATTTCTTTCAACAGGATACGAGTATTAACACATTATTAACCAAAAAAATCTCTTCACTGTGAACAATGTAGTGGAGACACATAATTCAAGTTGCCAAATTCTAAAGTGGTTGGGGAAGGTTCGCAATGTAGCAACTGC